>CM059426.1:215373936-215631027 GCA_030390025.1 Squalus acanthias | reverse complement strand
TCTCCCCTCTCTCTCTCCTCTCACTCTCTCTCTCCCCCCCTCTCTCCCCTCTCTCTCCCCCCTCTCTCTCTCCCCTCTCTCTCCCCCCTCTCTCTCTCCTCTCTCTCTCCTCTCCGAGCTGGATGTGGAGCTGCGACAGGCCCAGCTGCCTGTGCTCAGTTGGTGCACCCGAAAACGGGCCATAACCGACTTCTCTCGCAATCTCTATCAAAATCCAACAGCCATAGGGGAGATGGAAGAGAAATCACAAAATACAGCAAACCCACCTCATCTTCCAACACCTCAAACAGCTTTCACTTGGGCAGTTCTGACGAAAGGTCATCGACCTGAAACGTTAACTCTGTTTCTCCCACCACAGCTGCTGTCTGACCTGCTGAGTATTTCCAGCATTTTCTGTTTTTATTTCACTTGGGCACATTTCCCCTCAGCAGCCCCTGGCTTGCCTTATGGTGTGTTTTGGCAGTTTGGATAATTAAGCTGATCATTCCCTTTGCTGATGTTGCCCTTTGCAATCTCAGGCCTTCCTTTTTGATGTTTTAGTTGCTGCGGACATGTGTTAGCTCCTCTTCTCCCACGAGATGCACTGACCTCGCTTCGATCACACTCCACAAACAAGAGACTCCTGACCTAACATCTAGCATCGAAGGCAAGAAGCTGCCTGTCTATTCCAATTCTGACTAACCATCCTGCTTCCCGTTGTCGCACCTATCTGTCCTGCCCAAAGTTTGTCGTAGTTTTTCTCAGCTTTGTGTAAGTTCAGACTACAGAGCTGTGACGCACTTCACACTGTTCTGCATGATAATTAGTGTAGCTACTTCAACACCCTCATAAAATTATTAGACCCAGATTGTTTAACTGCAGAGACCAATCAGAATGGGCTTCATTCACGATTAAAAACATTATTTTCTCTTTAAGATCAAATTTAATTGGCAAGTCTGAAGTAGTTGTATTAGCATTTCACTCTGGATCCTCTTGCTGAGCTTCGCTTTGGTGTTTACATGATATTCAAGCTGATTGTTAGAAGTCCTACTTTTAATATTCTTCAGGATGAGGTATGTTTCATTTGTAATGGGGAAATTTATATTCTGGTTTTGTTTAAATGTCTGAAGTAAGCACTTGCAGGTATGTCAGGCCACTGTCAGAATTCTGCCATTAGATTTAAGCCTTACACATAAACCTGAAGAGGTCCCTGTCTCTTACAATTCTTGATGTATGGGCTCGTCTTTTCAGTGCCTGGACTCCCCTGTGTAACGTACTGCTAAACGAATACAAGTACTGCATTGCAGACATCCATTAGAACTTGCACTGAAATGAAAGAGGGATGCCTGAATGTGTGTCCTGGAAATATTCACAAATTTCAAAGAATGCTTTGATGGAAGTTGCACTGTTCTGTGGAAATAGTGTTACCGTTCACAGAAATTACAAGTTATTTTCTACATATTTAACCCTAATAGTTTAGGCAGTCATTCTTGATTTAGTTTTAAAGCAAATTATGCCTTCCCTTTCAACGCATACATCACTATCTATAGAATCTCATGCGTATTTATATTTGTTTTACATATATCCACACACAATTATATAATCTCTGGATAATCAATCTCTCTCTAGCATTAAAACTGTGAACCATGGACTGTATCAAAGTAACCAATATTTAAACTTTCAAATCTGTCACAATTTTGCACGTAAAAATGTAAAATGTTAATTGTTTGCCAGGTTTTGTATTTGATCAATCACAGGGTGATTTCAAACTAAAGCTGTACTGAGAAAGGAAAAACATGTAAATAAGTGTAACTCTTCCCTCCCCCCCCACAATGTTCCCATAAATTGTTTTGGGCCGCGTGGCCCCTTTAACAGGCTGCACGGCCCATTCAAAAGTCCGCGCATGTGCGTTTTTTTTTTCAATTTAAAAGCCAGCTCACCGGCTGTGCCGGACTCTAGAGGGCGGCTGCACAGCTTAAAAGGAACATTGAAATTAATTGCAGTGTTTCTCTCCATGGTCTGCGCGGTGTACAGGATTGAACACTATTTTTCAATCTGATATACACAAGGCAATCAGTGATACTGGTATCCGTTGGTCCTTGAAGCAAGTTGCAAAGATCAGAGTTACTGACACCAGGTGACATTAACTTTGATCTTAGTCTAACTTCCTGGCCTGACTGAGAGGAATTAGATACCCCACCAACTTATACTGGCAGCACACAATTGGGCAACAAGTCTCTTCAAGTTTCGAACACATACACGTTGCCTGCATACGTACTTTGCTGCTTTTTGCGTTTAAAAGGAAGCAAGAACCCTGAGTGTGTATCTCAGATGCACCCTCGCTGTGCACAGGTGTATCTGCTCACTGACCCACTGTGCCAAAGGAGGTTGGAGGTGCACAAGAAGCTGTAGTCAGAGGAATGGAGAGCTTGTGGCCAGGAGTTTAGTGCGGAGGAGATTACAGAAATAGGGAAGGGCGAGGCTATGGAAATATTTAAACACCAAGATGAGAATTTTATATTTGAGGTGTTGGAGTCCTGGGAGCCAATATAGGTCAATGAGGACAGGGATGATGGATGAGCGGGACTTGGAGTGGGATGAGAGATGGGCAGTGGAGATTTGGATGAGATGAAGCTTATGCAAGGTGGAGGATGGGAAATCCCCAGGAGAGCATTGGAATAGTTGGGTCTGGAGATGACAAATCAATGCACTAGTGTTTCAGCAGCAGATCAGCAGATGGGCTAAGGCAGGGGTGGAGGCGGGCAAAGTTATGGAGGTGGAAGTAGGTGGTCTTTGTGATGGAGAGGATATGGGGTCGGAAGCTCAGCGTTAAACAGGGCCCTGAAGTTGTAAGCTCTCTTGTTCAGCATGAGACAGTGGCTGCGGAATTTATGCTGGGGTGGAGGGGCCAAAGACAATGGCTTCAGTCTTTCCAATGTTTAGCTGGAGGAAATTGTGGTATATCCAAGATTGATGTTAGACAAGCAGTGTTACAGCACAGATAGTGGAGGGGTTGAGAATTGGTGGAGAGGTAGAGTTGGGTGTTATCAGCGAGATGTGGAAACTGATCCCATGTCTGAGGATAACGTTGCCCAAGGGCGGTATGTTAATGAGGGAGGAGGAGTTAAGGTTGGCTCCTGGAGGGGCTCTCTTCTGTTCAGTTAGTGATGAGGATCCATTCATTTAAGAGTAAAGGGAGAGGTTAGGAAAACGTGTTTGTGCAAAGGGTTCTTTGAGCAAGCAATGCTTTGCCAAAGGGAGTAGTTGAGGCAGACACTATTGTGTCTTTTAATGAAAAAGTCAAAGATCTAAAGCAGAGGAAAATGTATGAATATGAGGAAAGCACTGGGTCAGTGGGGTTAGTTTTGGATTACTGGAGCAAAGAGCCTGCTATGGTCACATCAGCTTACCTTTTAAAATCGGTTTATGATTTAATACAGAAACTGGATTTAAATTTCCATAAAGTGAAAATCCACCTGAAGTTAAACTTTTAAAATGTGAAAAATGTGACTGTAGTAATTAATTGTGAATATTCAAAGAATTAGAAAAAAAATGGTTGTGGTTCTTTAATCTCCTGCCTGTTGTTCCGGTGTCCCGTGATATGTGTGTCCCTCAAACACTCTTCAATATTGGAGGGCGATGACTAGTGAGAGTGAGAGGGCACAAGCCAGGTCTGTAACTGCAGCAAGAGCACTGCGGGTGTACTGCGCCCAGTTAATCTGCTGAGTGTTTGGAGGTCTTTTGCAGATACAAATGTTTTCAGTTTCGCATGATCAGTTGCAATAATGTTTTATAATCCTGTAGCGTTGAGTGTCATGAAATAAATTTTGTGCAAATTACAGTCTCAGAATTTATCATATTTTGTACCTGGATGCAGCAAAAGGAATTCTTACATTTTAGAGATACAGCAAACCTTTGATCTGACGATATTGTTAATAATCATGATTGTTTAAGCCTAAATTATTTGTCGTTTACAGCGGAGTTAAAAAAGCAAAAAGACTTTTATCAGAAACTTGGCCTTGAAATGCCCGGAGAGGTCAAAGGTGAGACGTGCACGGCTAAACAACAGTTCGACCCACTGCACGACGGTTAGTCGCTTTCCTGTTGGGCCATTTCTGCCAACTGACATTTTCTTTTCAGGACTGGGAAAGCTTCGCTTATTATGCACTGTCCTGCTTTTAAGCTTAAGTTTGTCTGTGCTGTCCGTGTGTAACTTAACCAACTTGCAATTATTGAATCATCTTTAGTTGCGTGGTTGAGTGAAATGTCGGAGGAAAAAAGGGTTAATTGCCAAAAGCCCGTCATCAAACAGTAATTGTGTAAAGACCATCACCAGACAATGTCCTGTTGGATTCTTTTTCCAGGTAGATGTGCTGCTGAAACGCTCACCCATACCTTTGTTACCTCTAGACTTGACTATTCCAATGCGCTCCTGGCCGGCCACTCATCTTCCACACTCCATAAACTTATGGTCATCCAAAACTCTGCTGCCCGTATCCTAACTCGCACCGAGTCCCATTCACCCATCACCAATAATCCTGTTAAACTGCAGAGCTACGCAGCAGCCTGGAGCTCCCGCACAGGCCGCTTGCCGGCTTTTCAATTGGAATAAGCGCGCATGCGAGAACATTTGATTGGGCCGCACACCCAAAAAAAATGACAAGGAACATTGCCCATCGCCCCTGTGCTCGCTAACCTACATTGGCTTCTGGTCCGGCAACGCATCAATTTTAAAATTGGCATCCTTATTTTCAAATCCCTCTATGGCCTCGTCCCTCTCTACCTCTGTAAACTCCTCCAGCCCTACAACCCTCCAAGGTATCTGTGTTTCTCCAATTCTGGCCTCTTGCGCATCCCCAATTTTAATCACTCCACCATTGGCAGCCGTCCCTTCAGTTGCCGAGGCCCTACGCTCTGGAATTCCCTCCCTCAACCTCTTTGCCTCTCTAGCTCTCTTTCCTCCTTTAAGACGCTCCTTAAAACCTACCTCTTTTGACCAAGCTCCTGCCCTAATATCTTGTGTGGTTTGGTGTCAGATGTTGTTTGATAACACTCCTGTGTAGCGCCTTGGGATGTTGTACTACGTTAAAGGCGCTATATAAATGCAAGTTGTTGTAGTGTGCTGGAACAGAACAGTTTGGGGCTTCTGGTTTTAGCCAATAAAATGATCAATTACCATAGCTGTTTAAGAACCTATTTACCTCTTCAGTCCCCGCTCTCCTAACAAAGGTAGCTTGGTTTGACTGATGTGTCCACTGGTGTGCTTTGCTGAATAACTTTTATGGTATAGAAATTAATTTTCTTACAAACATGAGCATAAGTAATAGTTTCAATAATTGTAGCTTGTGCAGTGGGGAAAAAAGTCACCTTACTGGTTGTATTTTTCTATATAATAAGTGATGCTCTTTCACTGGACAAACTACATTGATGTAGGATATATGGAGGATATGATAGAGTGGTGAAACCTGAAGGCTATTTTCATTAATATTTGTATTTTTAATTATTAGAATTATTAATCAAGAGGACAGAGGGTTTATTAAAATATAGTTCCAATGAGATTGTGAAAGCTCCTTTTATCCAGAGGTAACTGGCTGTCATCGTAAAAATCCCTTGGTTGGAGGTTAAGTTTAAAAAGTGTTGGAACTATTGTGGCTCCACCTATTATGGAAATTTATCACAAGCTAGCTAAAATTTAAACAACCTCTCAATTTTGTAAAATGCATTAGAAAATACTTTGGGGTAAGCCCCTCTCATCAGCAATACTGGAGTTAGCTGTTTATTCATTGCCCAGGCAAGCTTTACAAATTGCTGCAGTTTAGTTTTAAATAGCAATAATGTTTCATTTAATATTGTGATGAGGGTTTCAATATACAAAATATATTTGTTTTAAAAACATTCACTGGGGACAAACTGGTGTTGCAGTGGGTTAAACACTGGCCTTTCACCTTGAACCTGTGTGCAAATTCCAGCACAGGCTGATGAGATGGACGTCTTTGCCTGCTGGCTGACAGGTACTGTGTGAAATGAGTTTTAATCCAGTTCCCCGGGGGCCCACAGCACAAACCTGCCCCAATTCAGTACCAGTTGGCCACAGGATGGTTAGTATGGGAAATGGGAAATTTTTCACAGTGGTACGACGGGGCACATTCTTTGGGCAGGGGGAGTCTTACTGTGTATTTACATGTGATATCCTTGGCCTAGGAGTGCTTGATGTTGACACTAGGTATCTGAAATTGTATTGGTTCCATTCTCTAGCCTGGACATCCCTCGCCTTACTCAGCACAAAGCAATTTCTGAAAACAATTAAAACAAACTGGCACTGTATCGCCAGTTAAATTTTGGCAACCAGTGGGAAATTGAAAATGCCAAAGGTGGTAGTTCAAAAATCTGTCTAGCAGCTTCACTGGCCAACTTCATTCTGTGAGTCACCCAATCTGATAAGTTAATCAATATGTGATGTAGTCAACGGTAGGTTTTACAGTTTGGTCATAAATTGGATAAATCGGTTTACATCAGAATAAAATGTTGACTCATTAAGTATGAACAACATGGCATTGACTATATTAATTATTTAGAACTAGCACTGAAGGCCATTAACTTTCATAATAACATTTGAAAACTTGAAAATATAAAGACCACACTACAATGAAAACATATCCTAAAAACTCTTGCAATGTTTTACAGTGGAGTACTTAGCTTAGTACCTCTTCCCAGGATTGCTCACTTATAGTTGATTGTGTCTTACTGTTATAGAGTATAAAGGGCAGCCTCTGAGGACATTCTGTGCTCTTACAGTCAGGCTGCCAGTTCCTGCACCAAAACAAAAATTCTCAGCGATAACACAATGTCAGCCTTGCAATTTCCTTCTACTTTCTCTGAATGAATAATAATATATTAAAAAATGCTGGCTGATTACTGCTGTTTGGCAGTTGGAGTTGTGGGTACATTTTCCATTATTCTGAGACCGAAAACTGAAACTTGTTTCAAAACCCATTGTATAGCGTTAGTAACGTAATGTTCAGCGCTACGGTTAAAGCTTCTGGTGTAACGCACTCAATTGCGATCTATGCAGGGTGTTAATTCTCAATGACAGCATGATTTCATGAGCTTAAATAATTCAGTATTTTTATGTCGAATATTATGGACTTGCGTTTGGAAATAGCTAAAAACTGGCACATTTAGTTTGTACTTCAAAGCTGAATTGCTTTAATTCCCTTGCAACAAAATTATATTTTAATACCACGAAAATGATCTGAGAATTTTAATGCAAGGCTGAAATTTAGTGAAATTGTGAAGCTTAAGTTATATAATGTAGACTTCAGTGAACACAGATAAGACGATTAGATCAGCTCTACAGTCCTGGCTAGACCTAAAAATATGGACGCGCCTCAATTGCCCACTCTCTCAAACAGCTATCCACTTAAATTAGTACATTAATAAAGTACCCATTCCCAACTCTATCAAGTATGGAAGAGGGTGGAAGGGAGAACTGTAGGACCAGATGAAGAAAATTCTGCTCTGTGTTGACATGAACTACACTACATTTAAGTAAACCAGTCTGAGCAGACCTGTGGGTGTTCAGTTTACATTATATAGTTCAATCAAAGAAGTTGAAGTTCGGCTAACATTAATTATGATGAATGTAGCATTGCCGTAATGTTGAGCGATTGCAGCAGCAATTGCTGGGGGTCTTTGTAGATCCGGACTCTGGTGCATCGCCCTGTGTTTAAACAGCTGGGTTGACCTTGTTGCCTTCCTTTATTTTCGTAAGGTGAAACAAAGCCAGAAGATGATTCAACTAAACAGAAAACGGAGGAGAAGCCAGAGGAAGAACATGATTATCACAGGAATGATGAACAGGTAGCTTTTCAGCAATCCTTTCCGCAACTTGCACAAGCTTTACTGAAAATATACAGGACTGTAGAACGCATGGAATCATCGCAATATAAAAATGTAATTCTGCGACAGTTATCCGTGCAATTCAGAAGAGTTGATGTCATTTGCAGCCTTACCATCTCGCCCTGAACTTGCATCTTTCTCTAGTTTGTATCCTCATAAGAACATAACATAGGAATTAGGAGCAGGAATAGGCCATACGGCCCCTTGAGCCTGCTCCACCATTCAGTAAGATCATGGCTGATCTTCAACCTCAACTCCACTTTCATGCCCGATCCCCATATCCCTTGATTCCTTTAGTGCCCAAAAATCTATCGATCTCTGCCTTGAATATACTCATCGACTGAGCATCCACAGTTCTCTGGGGTAGAGAATTCCAAAGATTCATAGCCTTCTGAGTGAAGACATTTCTCCTCATCTCAGTCCTAAATCAGACCCCTTATCCTGAGACTATGCCCCCTAGTTCTAGACTCTCCAGCCAGGGGAAACAGCCTCTCAGCATCTACCCTGTCAATCCCCCTCAGTATCTTTTATATTTCAATGAGATCACCTCTCATTCTTCTAAACGCCAGAGTATAGGCCCAATCTACTCAATCTCTTCTCATAGGACAACCCTCTCATCCCAGGAATCAATCTAGTGAACCTTTGTTGCATCCCCTCTAAGGCAAGTATATCCTTCCTTAGGTAAGGACCAAAACTGTGCACAGTACTCCAGGTGTGGTCTCACCAAAACTCTATATAATTGCAGCAAGACTTCCTTACTCTTATACTCCAACCCCCTTGCAATAAAGGCCAACATACTATTTGCCTTCCTAATTACTTGCTGTACCTGCATGTTAACTTTCTGTGATTTGTGTACAAGGACCCAAATCCTCTGAATATCAACATTTACTAGTCTCACCTTTTAAAAAAATATTCTGCTTTTCTATTCTTCCTACCAAAGTGGATAATTTCACACTTCCCCACATTATACTCCATCTGCCACCTTCTTGCCCACTCACTTAACCTGTCTATATCCCTTTGCAGCCTCTTTGCTTCCTCCTCACAGCTTACTGTCCCACCTAGCTTTGTATCATCAGCAAACTTGCATATATTGGGTCGATTGGGCTTATACTCGCTGGAGTATAGAAGAATGAGAGGGGATCTCATCGAAACATATAAAATTCTGACAGGTCTGGACAAACTAGATGCAGGAAGAATGTTCCCGATGGTCGGAGAGTCCAGAACCAGGGGTCATAATCTAAGGATAAGGGGTAAGCCATTTAGGACAGAAATGAGGAGGAATTTCTTCACCCAGAGAGTGGTGAACCTGTGGAATTCTCTACCACAGAAGGTAGTTGAGGCCAAGTCATTAAATATATTCAAGAATGAGTTAGATATATTTCTTAAAGCTAAAGGTATCAAGGGATATGGGGAGAAGGCAGGTACAGGGTACTGAGTTTAGATGATCAGCCATGATCTCATCGAATGACGGAGCAGGCTCGAGGGGCCGAATGGCCTACTCCTGCTCCTATCTTCTATGTTTCTATGTCTATATTACACTCTAATTGCTGCAATGCATCCTGTAGACATTATGTGCTGCAGCCACAATGCACCACTGGTGGAGGTGGTAGATTTTGATTTAAGTGGCTGGGGCAGCCAACAAGCAGACTGCTCTGTCCTGGATGGTGTTGAGCTTCTCGAGTGGTATTGGAGCTACTTCCATCCAGGTGAGTGCTGAGTATTCCATCACACTACTGGCTTGAATCTTGTAGATGGTAGAGAAGCTTTGAGGAGTCAGGAGGTGAGCCACTTGCCACTGATTACCCAACCTCTGTCCTGCTTGTGTAGCCACGGTGCTGATATTGTTGGTTCAGTTCAGCTTCTGGTGAGTGATGACCCTCAGGATGTTGATGGTGGTGATGTTGAAGGTCAGAGGAGAGGTGGTTAGGCTTTTCTTTTTGGAGATGATCAATGCCTGGCACCTATGTGGCATGATTGTTACCTGCCACTTGTCAGTTCAAGCCTGGCGTGGGCTGCTTCATTATACGAGGTTATGAATGAAGCTGAACACTGGAATCGCCAGAAAAGAGCCCCACTCCTGACCTTATGATGGAAGGAAGATCATTGATGAAGCAGCTGAAGATTGTTGTGCTGAGGATGCTGCCCTGCAGAACTCCTGCAGTGATATTCTGCGGTTGAATTAGCTTCCAACAACCACAAACATGCTCCTGTGTCAGATGTGCCTCCAGCCACTGGAGCCTTTTCTCTTTGACCCCCCATTAACTTTAGTTTTGCTAGGGCTCCTTGGTGCCATACTCAGTCGAATGCTGCCTTGATGTCAAAGGCAGTTACTCCTGTAGCATTCAGCACTTGTGTACATGTCTGCATCAAGACTGTAATGAGGCCTGAAGACAAGTGGTTCTTTCAGAACCAAAACTGAGCATTGACGAGCGGTTTATCATTGAATGGTTACAGCACAGAAGGAGGCCATTCGGCCCATCGAGCCCGTGCCAGCTCTCTGCAAGAGCACTTCAGCTAGTCCCACTCCCCCGCCCTTTCCCCGTAGCCCTGCAATTTTTTTTCCCTCAGGTACTTGTCCAATTCCCTTTTGAAAGCCACGATTGAGTCTGCCTCCACCACCCTTTCAGGCAGCGCATTCCAGATCCTAACCACTCGCTGTGTAAAAAAGTTTTTCCTCATGTCGCCTTTGGTTCTTTTGCCAATCACCTTAAATCTGTGTCCTCTGGTTCTCGACCCTTCCGCCAGTGGGAACAGTTTCTCTCTATCTACTCTGTCTAGACCCCTCATGATTTTGAATACCTCTATCAAATCTCTTCTCAGCCTTCTCTGCTCCAAGGAGAACAACCCCAGCTTCTCCAGTCTATACACGTAACTGAAGTCCCTCATCTCTGGAATCATTCTCGTAAATCTTTTCTGCAGCTTCTCTAAGGCCTTCACATCCTTCCTAAAGTGCGGTGCCCAGAATTGGACACAATACTCCAATTGAGGCCGAACCAGTGTTTTATAAAGGTTCATTATAACTTCCTTGCTTTTGTACTCTATGGGGTAAAAATTCACTTGGTTGCGCCACCCGTTAGCGCCTTAAGAGGGCGCTAATGGGGCGCAAAGCCGCTAACGCCCGGGCGCAGCGATGTTTGCGCCGCTCGAGAACTTAACTTGAGATTGTGCGGCGGCGCTAAAACTTACCGCTGCGACCACCTGCGCGCGCAGATTGTGACGTCATTCCATGGTGCAACGCCCTTGGGGCGCCCCGTAGCGGAAATTGAGTGGCGCCCCCTGCCTTACCGCCTGGCGCTTCCAACGACCAGAAGACTGGAACGCTATCAATCGCTGTGGGGCTGGGGGGCGGGCGCTATTTAAAGGGGGCCTCTTCCTGTCTTTTATTGTTGGTGGCATTTTTGAACTACGCATTCTGAGAGAGAGAGGGAGAGACTTCTGGAGAGATTCAACGTTGTGTGAAGGAGTTTTGGGTACTGAGCAGCACTTTGCAGGTTCATTTTGATTTGCCATTCCTTGTATCGATTTAGCAGAGTCCGTGGGAGCTGCACTCTGAGCTCTTTGCCTGGTGCTCTCCATTGTTCTTTCCAGCACATTTGATGTGCAAGTCTCTCCAGGCCGAGATTCAAGGCAGCAATGAACAGGATGTGGATGGAAAGCAAGATTAACCATCCCCTTTAAGAACTGGCCCGTGCCATTGTGTGTGTGTTCCATTGCTGACTGACATTACATGAGCTTCGCCAGCGCTCCGAGTTAGCGCCTCACTGCTCGGCCTTTGCGCCTTAAGAGAGGTGTGCAGCGCCTGCTTTAGCGCTCCACTCACCTCCCGGGGCGGTAAAAGTGAAGTTTCCCGTCAGTGCCGATAATTAGCGCCAGGCGCTAATATTTGCGTCCGGACGATATTTGCGCCCCAAATGGGGCGCGACCTAATTTCTACCCCTATGCCTCTATTTATGAAGCCCAGGATCCCGTATGCTTTTTTAACCGCTTTCTCAACCTGCCCTGCCACCTTCAACGATTTGTGCACATATACCCCCAGGACTCTCTGTTCATGCATCCCCTTTAGGATTGTACCCTTTAGTTTATATTTCCTCTCCTCGTTCTTTCTACCAAAATGTATCAGTTTGCACTTTTCTGCGTTAAATTTCATCTGCCACGTATCCGCCTATTTCACCAGCCTGTCTATGTCCTCTTGAAGTCTATCACTATCCTCCTCACTGTTCACTATACCTCCAAGTTTTGTGTCATCTGCAAATTTTGAAATTGTGCCCTGTAGTCCCAAGTCCAAGTCATTAATATATATCAAGAAAAGCAGTGGTCCTAGTACCGACCCCTGGGGCACACCGCTGTATATCTTCCAATCCGAAAAACAACTGTTCACCACTACTCTCTGTTTCTTGTCACTTAGCCAATTTCGTATCCATGCTGCCACTGTCCCTTTTATTCCATGGGCCTTTTATTAGTGAGTATTAGATTGGCTATCTAACAGAAAGCAAAGAGTTGGGATGAATGGTTCATTCTCAGACTGGCAATCAGTAACTAGTGGTGTTCCACAGGGGTCAGTGCTGGGTCCCCAACTCTTCACAATCTATATTAACGATTTGGAGGAAGGGACCAAGTGTAACATATCAAAATTTGCAGATGATACAAAGATGGGAGGGAAAGTAGTGAGTGAGGAGGACATAAAAAACCTGCAAGGGGACATAGACAGGCTAAGTAAGTGGGCAGAGATTTGGCAGATGGAATACAACACTGGAAAGTGTGAGGTGATGCACTTTGGCAGGAAAAATCCTAGAGCAATTTATTATCTTAATGGCAAGAAACTGGAGAGTACTGAAGTGCAAAGGGATCTGGGGGTCCTGGTGCACGAAACTCAAAAGGTTAGTATGCAGGTGCAGCAAGTGATTAAGAAGGCAAATGGAATGTTGGCTTTCATTGCTAGGGGGATAGAATATAAAAATAGGGAGGTATTGCTTCAGTTGTACAAGGTATTGGTGAGACCGCACCTGGAATACTGCATACAGTTTTGGTGTCCTTACTTAAGGAAAGACATCCTTGCTCTCGAGGCAGTACAAAAAAGGTTCACTCGGTTAATCCCGGGGATGAGGGGGTGGTCATATGAGGAGAGGTTGGGTAGATTGGGACTCTACTCATTGGAGTTCAGAAGAATGAGAGGCGATCTTATTGAAACATATAAGATTGTGAAGGGGTTGGATCGGGTGGATGCGGGGAGGATGTTCCCGATGACGGGTGAGACGAGAACTAGGGGACATAGTCTTAGAATAAGGGGCTGCTCTTTCAAAACTGAGATGAGGAGGAACTACTTCACTTAGAGGGTGGTAGGTCCATGGAATATGCTGCCACAAAAAGCTGTAGAAGCTACAACATTAATTAAATTTAAAACAGAAATAGACAGTTTCCTAGAAGTAAAGGGCATTAAGGGTTACGGGGAGCGGACAGGAATTTGGACATGAGTCTAGGTTCGGATCGGTCATGGCCCTGTGGGTAGTGGAGCGGGCCCAGGGACTGTGTAGCCTGATTCTGCTCCTATTTCGTGTGTGCAATTCTGTTAGATGCAGGAGATGGTTCTGTGATAGATAGTAGATTGGCGGTTAGGATCAGATCAGCCATGATCTTATTGAATGGCGGAGCAGGCTCGAGGGGCCGATTGGCCTACTCCTGCTCCTATTTCTTATGTTCTTATGAGTCGGTGTCCTTTGGTGGCACTATTGATTTCTGCTTCCATCACTTTGCCACTGATTTGGAGGAGGCTGTAATTGACCACAGATTAAATTTGTCCTGCATTTTGTCAATGGGAGATACCTTGGACATTTTCTTCATTGCCAGGTTAATGTCCGTGTCATAGCTGCACTGGAATAGCTTGGCATTGGGGCTGCTAGTTTTGGTGCGCAGGTTGTTTGCGTCACAACTAGGATCTTATCAGGACTCATAGTCTTCTCTGTATATAGTGAACTCAGCTGCTTTTTAATATCATGTTTGACTGAGATTTGGCTAGTTGTGGAGCGGCCTGGTAAAGATAGTGGCCAGGATTTTACAGGGCCTATGACGGCGTACGCTGTGCCTACACGGTCGTAAGTGCCCCGCAAGTTCCAGGTTTCTGCAGGCGATCCGCATGCGCGAAAACACGGAACTTGCAATCTGTCATGGCTCGTCTTGACAGATCGTCCGCATCCGTTGTAAATTCACTTTCGCTGGCGCAGTGTCGGGCTATTTGCCCAACTACTGCCCAGCAAATACCCACAAACCCTTACGCCTGGTAAAAGCAGCGTAAGGGTTAAAATAAATATTAAAATAAAATGTTTTAAATGATTTAAACATTCACTTACATTTAAAATTAGTTTAGGTTATTTTTGTCCCGTTTAAAAATGTTTATATTTATTTTTCAAAAATTAAATTTTTATTTTAAATGTTTAATTAAAGGGTATTTTAGTTAATTTTGAACCTGTGATTATTTTTATTTCAGTGTTGTGGAATTTTATTTATTAGGGGGATTCCTATTATACATATTCTAACAGCTCATATCGCTCCTTCCCTGCCGTTAATCTATAGCAATGGAAAGACAAGCTCAGCCTAACCACGACACTTTCAGTATGATCTAATGTCACTAAAGGCATCGCTACAATTTAATTCCAAAGTCGGCCCCTTCATACCTGGAAAGAAGTAGAAGCAGCGCACACATGATTTTAATCAGGAGACTTGGGCATATTCCACACAAGTATGGGGTAGATTAAATGGACATGGGGTAGATTACATGGGCAAGGGGCTGCATCACAGCAATTCCCTTAGATTGGTGGTAGAGAGCCTGCAAGATGTTTGGTATTTAGAAGTGGAGAGATGTTAGTGCCGCAGTAAGGGTGCTATTCTTGGCTGGAGTTAGGGCACATTGTTGGGCAGAGTATACGGAGCTATACAGTGCACATATTTGTGCTAAACTGACCTGAAAGTGCTGGATGCTGACCTCGAGTGCCTGACATGGGAAGAGTTCACGCTTCTCTACAGAGTGCCTTCTGTTTTTGAGATGCATATTAAATTTGCCTTGCTGCAGTACTTAGAAATTGAGGTATTTAATTTGGCAGCCATTAAATTATTGTATGAATGAATGCTTCTAATTGTTAAATATGCACTCTATATATGATGCCCATTTCAGCAACATTGCCATTGGATGCTATAAAACCAGCATTGCAGCAGGAGAGAATATCACATTTACACAATTATGAGAAGCTCTTGATGAAAATGTGCCCTTGTTGTTCTGAATGTCCCAGCTCTAATGTGTTCTTGGCCTTTGGTTTCAAATACCATAAACACTTCAACTGCTTCTGCAATTTTTAAAGAGATGTGTTACCATAATTCTTATTTTCAACAGCAGACATTATATGTAAGAATGGCTTTCATAGTACAAGTTTCCGTGGTGAATTAATGCTGGGTATTGGAATACACTCAAATTTGGACTCGCAGGTCGGGTATAGCACCGTTAGATGCTGAGTGTAGCTTCCTGCCCCAAAAATGTGCTTTAATGCCAACCTCAGAAGAATACTCTACTACATCCTCGCCCACTGAAATTCCCAATTTACATGACCAAATTAAGGCAGGTTTTTGTGCTACGGGTAATTGCCCAACCTCAGTTTCACATGGGACCCTTGTAATCAGAAGACACCGATTGCATTTCATAACACAAGAAATAGGAGCAGGAGTAGGCCATTCGGCCCTTTGAGCCTGCTCCGCCATTCAATAAGATCATGGCTGATCTTTTACCTCAGCTTCCCGTACTTCTCCATATCCCTTGATTCCCTTAGTATCCAAAAATCTATCGATCTCACTCTTGAATATACTCAACAACAGCATCTACAGTCCTCTGGGGTAGAGAATTCCAAAGATTCACAACCATTTGAGTGAAGAAATTTCTCCTCATCTCAGTCCTAAATGGCCAACCCCTTATTCTGAGACTGTGACCCCTAGTTCTAGACTCCCTAGCCAGGAGAACAACCTCTCAGCATTTACCCTGTCAATCCCCTTAAGAATTTTATATGTTTCAATGAGATCATTCTTCTAAAGTCTAGGGGAATATAGACCTAGTCTACTCAATCCCACCTCATAGGACAATCCACTCATCCCAGGAATCAGTCTAGTGAACCTTTGTTGCACTCCCTCTATGGCAAGTATATCCTTCCTCAGGTAAGGAGACCAAAACTGTACACAGCACTCCAGGTGTGGTCTCATCAAGGCCCTATATAATTGTCGCACTCCAGAGACTTGAGCACAAAAATCTAGGCTAACAATCCAGTACAGTACTGAGGGAGCACTGCATTGTCAGAGGTGCCGTCTTTCAGATAAGATGTTAAACTGAGACTCCATCTGCTCTCTAAAGTGGATGTAAAAGATACCATGACATTATTCGAAGAAGAGCAGGGAAGATATCCCCAGTGTCCTGGCCAATATTATCCCTCAATTAACAACACTAAAAAACAGATGACCTGGTCATTATCACATTGCTGTTTGTGGGAGCTTGCTGTGCACAAATTGCCTACATTACAAAGTACTTCATTGGCTGTGAAGCACTTTGGGACATCCTGAGGTCGTGAAAGGCGCTATATAAATGCAAGTCTTTCTTTAAGACTTCTTTACTCTTATGCTCCAATCCCTTTGTAATAAAGGCGAACTACCATTTGCTTTCCTAATTGCTTGCTGTACCTGCATGTTAACTTTGTATGATTTGTGTACAAGGACACCCAGGTCTCTCTGAACACCAACATTTCCCATATCTCACCATTTAAAAAATACTCTGCTTTTCTATTTTTCCTACCAAAGTGGATAACTTCATACTTCGATATTCCATCTGCCATGTTCTTGTCCACTCACTTAACCTGTCTATATCCCTTTGCAGTCTCTTTGCGTCCTCCTCACAGCTTACTTTCCATCTTGCTTTCATCCATCAGTCAGGATGTATCTGAACCAATTTCCAACAAGCTTGCTTTGGGTGAATATCTTCTTCCCCTCCATTTGCTCTCATGCTCCCAGAATACCAGAGTCTTCTCAATACAGTATTTCGCTGTCTCTTCAGGCCTGGCCGCAGTCATCTTAGAATCATAGAATGGTTACAGGAGGCCATTTGGCCCGTCGAGCCCGTGCCGGCTCTCTGCAAGAGCACTTTAGTTAGTCCCATTCCCTCGCCCTTTCCCCGTAACCCTGCAAATTTTTTTCCAGCTGTTCCATCGCCCTTCTCTTTAAAGAGAAACTTTCTGACATCTATCCTCAATTTCTCTTTACGCCACGGAATCCGTGCCCCTGTATCCTGCTGCTGTGGTGTATTTGGAAGTAATGTTTGTGTTTTCTGTATTCCGTGCTCTGTCAGAGACATTCTGAGAAGCCCTGGTTTGTCAAGTGATTCCTCGTAGCTCATCTCTTAAACATTGGGGATCAGTCTGGTTGCTCTCCTTTGCACCTCCTCCCGCGTATTGTGGCCATCAAAACTGTATCCAGTACTTGGTGTGACTTAACCCCAGAGCACTGACCAGCTCCATTACCTCTAGCGATTTGAGCTTGACGGACTTGGCAATATAACGCAGCATCCTGTTCATTTCATTTATTGTCACCTCATTGAGGACATGGTGAAACCAACCAGCTATTTCACTTTATCCCACAGTGGAGTACATGCATCTCCAATTTTACTTCCAAAAATGCAGTACTTTGCATTTGCCCATTTTGAATTTCAGGTGTCCGTGATCTGCTCGGGTATAAATCCTGTTGAGTTCGCTTTGTGCTCTAAGCAGTTCTGGGATTGAATTGGGTCCATGATGGCAGTAGATTAGAATCTGAGCCAAGTCTGTGTGGCAGATTCAACAATTCCACACAGGAGCTAGGCAGGTTTGTAGAACTGTTGACGATTCGCCAGCTAACCTGGTGTGTTGATTTTAAAAAATTTTACAAGTTGAACAATATAGAGCCCTCTGCATGGCAGCACTCTTGAGGACACCTGCACAAGCCCTGCCCCTGTTCTTGGCTCATGGTCCCTCCACCTTCACCTAGATGCTTGGGTCTAAGAGGTGGGAAGGTGCAATGCACCCCGACATGATCAGAACACGCCCCGAGTTACTTTCTGCCCCCACCTGCTGCCGACACTTGGGGTAGGAGGCGGAAATTCTCAGCACCTATATCCACATCGATCTGCAGAAAAATAAAGGCTTTGATCTTAGCTGCCCATCAAATTGTGACGTCCTCTCTCACGTGAACTGAAATGCGTGAAGGGTGGTAAGGAGCTAATGTCACATCCACTGCCACCAGTTAGAAGTGAAGCTCAAAACAAAGCTGCAAAGTTTTTCGCTTTATGCAGAAGGAAAACTAAGCTTGCCAAACTCATGGTTTAACTACAGGAGAGATTAGAGCTGTGTCCAGTTTTGGGGAGTAGCTCCGCCTCTCTTTCCGTTGTTGCTGGGTGAACCAGTGCTGTGGGATATGTATTGAGGTGTATAAAATTATGAGGGGTCTAGATGGAGTGGATAGGAAGGACCTATTTCACTTAGCAGCGAGGTCAATAACCAGGGGGCATAGATTGAAAGTATTTGGTAGAAGGATTAGAGGGGAGTTGAGGAGAACTTTTTTCACCCAGAGGGTGGTGGGGGGTCTAGAACTCACTGCCTGAAAGGGTGGGAGAGGCAGAAACCCTCATCACATTTAAAAAGTACTTGGATATGCACTTGAAGTGCCGTAACCTACAGGGCTACGGACCAAGAGCTGGAAAGTGGGATTAGGCTGGATAGCTCATTTTTCGGCCAGCACAGACAGGATGGGCCGAATGGACTCCTTCTGTGCCGTAAATTTCTATGATTGTATGTAATGAATTTTGCAGAGAACATTTATTAAAGTAATATATACTGTGCTGTGTGTCTGCTTTTTCCTCAAGGTAAGCATCTGTTTGGAATGCAATAGCAGTAAGCTGCGTGGGTTGAAGAGGAAGTGGATTCGCTGTTCAGCACAGGCTACCGTTCTGCATCTGAAGAAATTTATTGCCAAAAAACTCAACCTAGCATCATTTAATGAGGTAATTTTTCAAAATAAAAATATCACAGCCAGTATAGTATAAAACTGCTTTCTACACTATAGTCTTGTGAAATGAATGTTTTGGGGCATTGTATATGTAAATAATTCCATGGGTTAGTGAATTACACTGTACTTGCAATCCTGTGATACGGTGTTTATCTCCTGTGCACTGTGCTGTGGGTGCAGGTTGAGTATTTATTCGCTACAGTGTTGTAAGTTTTTGTGTTTTGTTATACCCGTGCCTTTGCTGTAGTGAGGCTGCAGTGATCCTATCGAGTAGCAGATATATTTTATTAATTTGAGTTAATTCCGATGCCCAGCACATGAGTACTTATGAGACCTCCAATAGGGGTGGTCGGTCAGTTGCTGTATAGCAAACTACTTTTTTTCTCTTTGTTTTGTGCCTAATTTTTCTTTCCCTTTCCTTCTACTCAAGTTTGCAAAGTATCTCTGTGAAATGTTTAGCCAGTGACATTATCAGCTAAGTGCCTGCCTCCCTCAAGAGTTTCAAACCTTCTAAAAGTCTTTTCCGTTTACCTGTGCTTTCGATTTTTGATTCCAACATAATTAGTCCACACTCCATTTGCTGCTGATACGCTCTATCCAGCTCTGTTTGTAAGAACTTGCTTATCCCTTGAGCCCACTGGTTTTCTAATTCTCACTCTGTCTCTTTCCTTTTCTTTGTCTTGTATATGCTCTGTTGTGTTGCCTGTTCATGCGCTCTCTGTCTTCTCTCTCTCTCTCTCTCTCTGGCTTTCTGTCGTGTTGCCTGTTCATGCGCTCTCTGTCTTCTCTCTCTCTCTCTCTGGCTTTCTGTCATGTTGCCTGTTCATGCGCTCTCTGTCTTCTCTCTCTCTCTCTCTGGCTTTCTGTCATGTTGTCTGTTCATGCGCTCTCTGTCTTCTCTCTCTCTCTCTCTGGCTTTCTGTCATGTTGTCTGTTCATGCGCTCTCTGTCTTCTCTCTCTCTCTCTCTGGCTTTCTGTCGTGTTGCCTGTTCATGCGCTCTCTGTCTTCTCTCTCTCTCTCTCTCTCTGGCTTTCTGTCGTGTTGCCTGTTCATGCGCTCTCTGTTTTGTCTTCTCTCTCTCTCTGCCTTTCTATCTGCTTCATTCTCTCGGTTTCACTGTGTCTGTTTGTCTCTCTGTTTTGCATCTTCTCTCGCGCTCTCATGCATTCTTGCCTGCTCGCTCCAAACCCAAGTTATATGTAGTTAATAATGAGCTCAGGTAAGGTTTCAATGTAGGTTCTGCAGTGCAGCTCTCATCATTTTTAAAATCAAAGCTGATCATTGTATTGATTAGAGCCCATCAACTGCAACCTGCACTGCTTGGCTGCATCCACAATATAAATTGATATAACAGTGCTATTGCACCAACAAAATTAGATTGCGTGTAATCTGAGAAACATCTGGACTTTTTGTCAGATTCTTGCATATATTTGGAGAAAATGGGAATTGTTCTGAATGAATTTTTATCTATCTTGTGCCTTGTGACTGTCTGTCCTGATCACAGCCCAGCAAAGTTCTTCTTCATTGCTTCAATCTTGGTTTTTCTCCTTTTAATTGGCTCTTTTGCTCTCTTTTCAACTCTTGTTATTCACCAGTCTTTTTGCACGAAATCTTAGTTTCAAATTTCAACTTTCTCCAAGTTACGCAGGTAGCAAACATGCACCGACTTCACAAGCTTACCCGTGAACTTCGATCCCGCATCAGCCGCTTCCTTTTACAAACAGCAGGCATGTTTGCTAGGCCTCAGCATCCCAGATATTAGGTATACCCTCCATACATCCCATCCCACCCTCCATACGCCCGGCCCCCTCCATGTGCCGGGAGGGAAGAGCGAGAGAGACTCTTGAAGTAGTGGGAGAAGAATGGGGCAAACTTTATTGAGTGGCAGGTTGGCGAAGGAGAGGCGACAAAACCCCTCCATGTTGTGGGCTGGGTTCTCTCTGGGTCATCTCTGAGTGTGCTGGGAACAGAAGAGAGGTTGCTGTATGGGCTCAATGGTCCCACATTAGAAAACAATTTATTCTCTTACCATGATACTACTTTTTAAAAAGAATTGACAATACTTTCCTTCTCTTTTCTCCGCTTGCCGGTCTGGTTCTGAGGCAGTGTCACATGCTGGGGAATTGTTGCATCGGTCGTGGAGCTGTCCAGTACCTTATCCAGCCTGGTTCATGACTGTCAGCAGACTATTTGACTATGATGCCTACATAGGCATGCCCAGTGCTGTATTTACCTGATGTTGTGTTCCAAGAAGCATATTTTCAACAGGGAATCCTTACTGATTTCTACTCATCCCTTCCCCAAAGACTTTAGGCATGAAGGCCAATTATAATAAATCAACAATCGTATGGAGAGACTCGACATGTAATTGAGCTTCGCTTTCTTTTGTAAATAGGCAGAGAAGCTTTAATGATCATCCAGTATTGATAACCATTGAGTTATTTTGCCCCTTCTGTTAGCTGTATTACTGAAGGCTTATTACGTCGTGCTCAGGAGCTCTTCAAAGTACATATGCTCTGAGCACTTTGCCAGTTTATGGTTTTTAATGATTTTTTTCCCTGCTTTTTCCTCACCAGATTTTCCAATACATTGTACTCCATTTGAGAAGATGGGCAGGCATAGCTAGCATAACAGCTGTTTGAGAGCAAATGAGGGTGACACTTCCTCTGATCTCCCCTTTCCCTTCTACCTTTGGAGACTTATCTGACATCAGTTAAGTGACTGCAAGACCAAGATGTCAACTCGGTTTCCCTGGACTTGTGGGTGCACACCTGGCAATCCGAGTGCGGCTACAACTTGTGTCAGCACACTGCCATTTTAGGACATTTTTAATTACCAATAACTGGATGCTCTGTATTAACCTTTTAAGTTAACCACTTCCTGGGGTGATTGTGCAGTCTTAATTAGGACACTATTTTCATCGAACCACTCAACATTGTCACGTTTTGTTTAGGGGATTCTTGTGTGAATCAAGATGAGGGCTGTTTTTGCTTGTAATGGAATATCTTTTCCACTGTATTGCAAATCATGTCTGTATCATCAATCACACACAGGCCGTTTATAACATGGATTAAATAAAGGGGAAGGGTCCCCAGCAATGCACTCTAACCCCTGAATGGTACCTCCACTGCACTAGACATTTCCATTGTGTGTAGCAGTGGCTTTTCTGAGTGAAATTGCAGTTTAATGTGAGTTATAGATGGGTTAGTGGTGTGGATATGCACTAGGAACAGGGTTGGGACTCCTCAAACTCATTTCACATCTCCTCAGACTGGGGTGGATTTGATCCTAAGATAAACCGAAAGTGTTGCAATTCAATGTATCGGTCAGCTGTGATTCCTTCCTTTCTTTATTATTCTGTAGCTGGATATTCTATGCAATGAAGAAATACTTGGAAAGGATCACACTTTGAAGTTTGTTGTTGTCACTCGATGGAGATTCAAGGTAAACAACTGTCGCGCTGTCTTTGTATAACGTTCAACGGGCAGTGTCAGCTGTGGCTCAGTTGGTAGCACCCTCGCCTCTGAGTCAGAAGGTTGTGGGTTCAAGTCCCACTCCAGGGACCTGAGCACATAAAGCTAGGCTGACACTCCCAGTGCAGTGCTGAGGGAGTGCTGCACTGTCGGAGGTGCTGTCTTTCAGATGAAACGTTAAACCGAGGCCCCATCTGCTTTCTCAGGTGGATGTAAAAGATCCCATGGCACTATTTCGAAGAAGAGCAGGGGAGTTCTCCCCGGTGTCCTGGCCAATATTTATCCCTCAATCAACATAACAAAAACAGATTATCTGGTCATTATCACATTGCTGTTTGTGGGAGCTTGCTGTGCGCAAATTGGCTGCCGCGTTTCCCACATTACAACTGTGACTACACTCCAACTTCATTGGCTGTAAAGCGCTTTGAGACGTCCGGTGGTCGTGAAAGACGCTACAGAAATGCAATTCTTTCTTTCTTTGTATTGTAAATTTTAGAGGTTTTTTTGCAGACATTTTACAAGTGAGTGGTCCATTGATCCCTCCCCCCACAATAATTGCATCTCATTTAATTGCATGGAAGTATAAACTTAAGGGACTCCAACTTATTGCTGAGGAGTGTGATCTATCTCTGATTACATTTCATATATACACATTTCATTCCCTGCCTTGTAGGGTCATCTTCATTTTTCAGCTGGAGGGAACTTTCGCACACCAGGTGGATCCTTCATGACTCAGCTGATTAAAGCAATGAGCTGCTGAGCCGTACAAGCCGTGAATGTCTCGGGTTGATTCCTGCTCTGTGCTGATTTAGTTGATCTCAGCTGTGGCGGTAGATGGGTAAATACAGGGGGGGGGATCAGTGAGTGAATACAGGGGGGGGTCAGTGAGTGAATACAGGGGGGGTCAGTGAGTGAATACAGGGGGGGGGGTCAGTGAGTGAATACAGGGGGGGGGGGTCAGTGAGTGAATACAGGGGGGGGGTCAGTGAGTGAATACAGGGGGGGGTCAGTGAGAGTGAATACAGGGGGGGGTCAGTGAGAGTGAATACAGGGGGGGGGTCAGTGAGTGAATACAGGGGGGGGTCAGTGAGTGAATACAGGGGGGGGTCAGTGAGTGAATACGGGGGGGGTCAGTGAGTGAATACAGGGGGGGGGTCAGTGAGAGTGAATACAGGGGGGGGTCAGTGAGTGAATACAGGGGGGGGGTCAGTGAGTGAATACAGGGGGGGGGTCAGTGAGTGAATACAGGGGGGGGGTCAGTGACGGTGAATACAGGGGGGGGTCAGTGAGTGAATACAGGGGGGGGTCAGTGCGTGAATACAGGGGGGGTCAGTGAGTGAATACAGGGGGGGGTCAGTGAGTGAATACGGGGGGGGTCAGTGAGAGTGAATACAGGGGGGGGGTCAGTGAGAGTGAATACAGGGGGGGGGTCAGTGAGAGTGAATACAGGGGGGGGGGGTCAGTGAGTGAATACAGGGGGGGTCAGTGAGAGTGAATACAGGGGGGGGGTCAGTGAGTGAATACAGGGGGGGGTCAGTGAGTGAATACAGGGGGGGTCAGTGAGTGAATACAGGGGGGGTCAGTGACGGTGAATACAGGGGGGGGTCAGTGAGAGTGAATACAGGGGGGGGTCAGTGAGTGAATACAGGGGGGGGTCAGTGAGTGAATACAGGGGGGGTCAGTGAGTGAATACAGGGGGGGGGGTCAGTGAGTGAATACAGGGGGGGTCAGTGAGTGAATACAGGGGGGGGGTCAGTGAGTGAATACAGGGGGGGGTCAGTGAGTGAATACAGGGGGGGGGTCAGTGAGTGAATACAGGGGGGGGGTCAGTGAGTGAATACAGGGGGGGGGTCAGTGAGTGAATACAGGGGGGGGGTCAGTGAGTGAATACAGGGGGGGGGGTCAGTGAGTGAATACAGGGGGGGGGGTCAGTGAGTGAATACAGGGGGGGTCAGTGAGTGAATACAGGGGGGGGGGTCAGTGAGTGAATACAGGGGGGGGGTCAGTGACGGTGAATACAGGGGGGGGTCAGTGAGTGAATACAGGGGGGGGGTCAGTGAGTGAATACAGGGGGGGGTCAGTGAGTGAATACAGGGGGGGGGGTCAGTGAGTGAATACAGGGGGGGGGGTCAGTGAGAGTGAATACAGGGGGGGGTCAGCGGCAGTTGCCTTTGGGGCAGGTAATTGGCCAGTATTGCTATCCTGTGACCCTGCTGGAAGTACCTGTGTGTGGCTCTCGGGCTGAGCACTGGATCGGGCTCGGTTGCGATGCCTCGCCATTGAGTAGTCTCCCGCCACTCACTGTGTTGGCTCACACTTGAAGAATGTCAAGTGGCAGAGAGTGGCCAATATATGTGGAACTGTACTGTCACTGCCTTCAGGAGAGGCGGATGGGGGGAAATGATGGTGGGAGAAAGAGTAAACCCAAGTAACCAATGGCGAGAATTGAGGGCAACGCTCCTGTTAAAGTGCTGTTATACTCGGCATAAAAAGTGCTTCCCCAAGTACTGGCCTTTTGCCAAGAAAAGGAAGGAGATTAAACTGTAACGTGGTAAATGGGTAATAGTAAATAAGCACAATAATATATATTCTCCAAAAGGAAAGCAGTGGCAAGTAGGTTGTCAGGTCTATGATATGTGGAGGTTGTTTGCAATCTAAGAATGAAAACAGCTCTTCTAATTTCAGGTATAACACAAAAAGGGTTCAGGTTTCTTACATGGACTTTGATATTGTCAATGTTAATTTTGCCTGAAAGTGAGTGACTTGCAAGCCTTATTGTAGATCAGTCTTGTTTGATTTAACATTATGTCCTGGCAGTGCTTCAGGCTGACGTGAGTTTCTTTGATAATGTTGCCTTCCACTTTTATTTACACCAAGGAATTAGCCTTTTGCTTTATCCACTGCCATAGAAATTACAACTGAACATTGTTTCCGCTGTGCAGATGTTCGCAGATCCCGAACTTCTTACGCCTGGAGCTCAGAGTAATTTGAAGAGTTTCAATGGTCATTTGTTTCTGATGGTGCAAAAATGCAAAGCATCCTGGGGACCAACCAGTGGATATCCAAATGGATGGTTGATCACATCCCATGTCAACCCTCCAGGGATAGATTCAAGGCCATTCCACTTGATCGTAGCCGCAACCTGGGCATCGCTCAGTCAGGTTCCACTTGATAACATATGGTCAGCTGCCACATGGAGCTATCCCTCACACATTTACTAAATGTCAATGTTTAGATTAACTGTTGCATAATGACAGTGCCATTGGTGGATCGGTCTTGGCAGCTGATGCTATGCCTCTTTCACTAGGGCACCCCCATTCTGAAATCAGTCTTCCAAAAGCAAAAAACTGCAGATGCTGGAAATCTGAAATAAAAACTGAAAATGCTGGAAATGCTCAGCAGGTCAGGCAGCATCTGTGGTGAGAGAACTACATGCTGAATATGCCTTTAAAATGTCATAACGTTGCAGATAGTAGCATTGCACATGGTCTCCTACTCCTGCAGTTAAAGAAGCCCCAAGACCTGCATCTTACCCCCCGCCCCCCCACAAACCAAAAAGCTACACAGGTTGGAAATTGGATGGGTGGGGCCACATAATTCAAATATGTGAAGAGAGAAACAGAGTTAACGTTTCAGGTCAATGACCTATCGATGACCCATCGACCTGAAACGTTAACTCTGTTTCTGTGTCCACAGATGCTGCCTGACCTGCTGAGTATTTCCAGCATTTTCTGAAATCAGTCTTAGTTTGGTGTGCTCCTGTTCGAAGGTAGGAGGCCATTGTGCCTATCCCTGTCCAGCTGTTTAACTGGAGCTATCTATTCCAATTCCTTTCCTTTGCCCTTTCCCCATATCCTTTTATATTCTTCCTTTTAAAATACCTTTTAATAGTGTTGTATCATTTTCAGTTTGTAGATGCTTGTGGAGCCTGGTTACTTTATCCCTCATATAAATCAATTTCTCAAGTTTTGACATTTCATTGGGGGCTACCTTCCTTTTGTGATCTTCATTCGTCAAATGATATGTATCCCCACATACTATGATCCCACATAACAATCTCTCAGTTCCCGCAGAGGAGTAGGGTTTCTGGTATTAGCGGGCTGCTACTTTGTTTAGCTTTAGGTCTAAAATTTCTGGCACATGGGCACAGACCCTGGGGCTTTACAGAATGGAGGAGTCAGAGTCCATGTGGGGCACAGTCTGTCTGCAATGTGATGACACTGTGTACTCAACAAGTAGTTTTCTCTAAGACTAGACTGTACCCTTTTCTGAAATTAGTTCACTGGAAAAAAAATCTACATTTTTTTTCTTGTTAAGGATTGTTGAGGCTTTACTGAAGTTTAGCTGTGAGGAAGTCATGAATTGTGCACGGATTGGGGAGAATTTAAATAAAAAGTGAATCTCAAATTCATGCTCAATCGGTTTAAATTGATTGAAAGTTCTGGAGTATCTCCATAACCATGGGCACCGTGAAGGTTTCAGGTGTGTGGCATAGGTGTCAACAACCATTGCTGGGAGTCTCTGTAGCAAGAGCAGGGCAGCCTGGCAGCACAGAACTCAGAACAAACAATCCTGGACAGCAGATATACCACTGCAGAGAAACCGTGCATGATGAGGAGGTTCAGGAGGAAGGTTTTGACCCGTGTTTGTCACCTGATCAATGAAGACCTTCAGAGACCCGGCCATCATCACTAAAGATAGAAAGCTCAGTTTGAGCTTCTGAATCGGCAGGTGGGTGGGGGCACAGGTGGGTGAAGAGGCAGGTGGGTGGGGGTACAGGTGGGTGAAGAGGCAGGTGGGTGGGGGCACAGGTGGGTGAAGAGGCAGGTGGGTGGGGGCACAGGTGGGTGAAGAGGCAGGTGGGTGGGGGCACAGGTGGGTGAAGAGGCAGGTGGGTGGGGGCACAGGTGGGTGAAGAGGCAGGTGGGTGGGGGTACAGGTGGGTGAAGAGGCAGGTGGGTGGGGGCACAGGTGGGTGAAGAGGCAGGTGGGTGGGGGTACAGGTGGGTGAAGAGGCAGGTGGGTGAAGAGGCAGGTGGGTGGGGGCACAGGTGGGTGAAGAGACAGGTGGGTGGGGGCACAGGTGGGTGAAGAGGCAGGTGGGTGGGGGCACAGGTGGGTGAAGAGGCAGGTGGGTGGGGGCACAGGTGGGTGAAGAGGCAGGTGGGTGGGGGCACAGGTGGGTGAAGAGGCAGGTGGGTGGGGGCCATACCAGGGAAAGGACCAGGGTGGGAGAGAGTAAGGCTGTCACTGGGGACAAGGGCATCAATGGTTGAGGTGAGGGTGTGATTGAGCAGAAATATCATGGCGAATGGAGGGCCAACATAAGAACATAAGAACATAAGAAATAGGAGCAGGAGTAGGCCAATCGGCCCCTCGAGCCTGCTCCGCCATTCAATAAGATCATGGCTGATCTGATCCTAACCGCCAATCTACTATCTATCACAGAACCATCTCCTGCATCTAACAGAATTGCACACACGAAATAGGAGCAGAATCAGGCTACACAGTCCCTGGGCCCGCTCCACTACCCACAGGGCCATGACCGATCCGAACCTAGACTCATGTCCAAATTCCTGCCCGCTCCCCGTAACCCTTAATGCCCTTTACTTCTAGGAAACTGTCTATTTCTGTTTTAAATTTAATTAATGTTGTAGCTTCTACAGCTTTTTGTGGCAGCATATTCCATGGACCTACCACCCTCTGAGTGAAGTAGTTCCTCCTCATCTCAGTTTTGAAAGAGCAGCCCCTTATTCTAAGACTATGTCCCCTAGTTCTCGTCTCACCCGTCATCGGGAACATCCTCCCCGCATCCACCCGATCCAACCCCTTCACAATCTTATATGTTTCAATAAGATCGCCTCTCATTCTTCTGAACTCCAATGAGTAGAGTCCCAATCTACCCAACCTCTCCTCATATGACCACCCCCTCATCCCCGGGATTAACCGAGTGAACCTTTTTTGCACTGCTTCGAGAGCAAGGATGTCTTTCCTTAAGTAAGGACACCAAAACTGTATGCAGTATTCCAGGTGCGGTCTCACCAATACCTTGTACAACTGAAGCAATACCTCCCTATTTTTATATTCTATCCCCCTAGCAATGAAAGCCAACATTCCATTTGCCTTCTTAATCACTTGCTGCACCTGCATACTAACCTTTTGAGTTTCGTGCACCAGGACCCCCAGATCCCTTTGCACTTCAGTACTCTCCAGTTTCTTGCCATTAAGATAATAAATTGCTCTAGGATTTTTCCTGCCAAAGTGCATCACCTCACACTTTCCAGTGTTGTATTCCATCTGCCAAATCTCTGCCCACTTACTTAGCCTGTCTATGTCCCCTTGCAGGTTTTTTATGTCCTCCTCACTCACTACTTTCCCTCCCATCTTTGTATCATCTGCAAATTTTGATATGTTACACTTGGTCCCTTCCTCCAAATCGTTAATATAGATTGTGAAGAGTTGGGGACCCAGCACTGACCCCTGTGGAACACCACTAGTTACTGATTGCCAGTCTGAGAATGAACCATTTATCCCAACTCTTTGCTTTCTGTTAGATAGCCAATCCTCTATCCATGCCAGAATATTACCCCCAATCCCGTACGGTTGTGAGTTTGAATATAATTGCTTTGGAAAGGATGCAGAAGCTACGAAGGTTAGAGAAACTTGCACTTTACAGCCTATAAAGAACTTGCATTTATATAGCATTTTATCATATTATCAAGGTGGCAACAAAGTATTTTGCATCCAATGAGGCGCTTTTTTAAATGCACTCACTGTTGCCCTGGTGGCAACGCAGCAACTAATTTGCACACAGCAAATTGGAGAATGAGGGAAATAACCTATTTGTGCCTGTGTAATGTTTCCTGTACAGTAACATCAACTGCTTAACATGTTTATTACACACAGATACCTGCAGGACATCAAATAATACTTCCTTCAGGTCCTAATGATGGACCCTTTTGCACATGCATAGGATTCCATATCTGAATTAATTCATTTTTAGTTGTTTAGAATGAGGGGAGCATGAGGAGAGCAGACCAGTGTTTCCAGGGACTGGGGGGAGGGCGATGGGGATTTCCCATTGACCTGTAATGTTATATATTGTGTATGTACCCTAGTAACTTTCTTGCCTGATTTATACACTTGACAGGTCAGGTGACATCAAATTGTGAGTTGGGACTCTTGGCAGATAGCAAGGAAGAGAAACTTTAATTCTGAAGCGAAGCTTGAGATACTGGGGCACAGAAGGTCGAGAGGAGATTTGAAAATTATGAAGGGTTTTGATAGAGTGAACAGGGAAAGACTATGAGGGAGAAATTCAGTATCGACCCATTTGGGGTGCAATTATCGGCCGGGCGCAAAGATTAGCACCTGCCGCTAATTATCGCCTCCAACTGCAAACTTGGCTTTTATCGCCCCTGGAGGTGATTGGAGCGCTAAATCAGGCGCTACATACCTGTCTTAAGGCGCAAAGGCCGAGGAGCGAGGCGCTACCTCAGAGCGCTGGTGAAGCTCATGTGATGTCAGTCAACAATGGAACACAGACACAATGGCCCCAGCCAGTTCTTAAAGGGGTGGGTCGATCTTGCTCTCCATCCACACCCTGCTCATTGCAGGCTTGAATCTCAGCCTGGAGAGACCTGTACATCAAATCTGTTGGAAAGAACAATGGAGAGGCCCAGGGAAAGAGCTCAGAGTGCAGCCCCCATATTCTCCTCTAAATCGATGCAAGGAAGATGAAATCAGAAAGAACCTGCAAAGTGCTACTCAGTACCCAAAACTCCTCAACACAGCTTTGAATATCTCCTGCAGTCTCTCTCTCTCACTCAGAATGTGTGGTGCAAAAATTTCGCAGACAAAAAAAGGCAGGAAGCGGTCGCCTTTAAATAGCGCTCCCCCAGTCCCTTCCCGACTGCAAAACGCTCCCCTCAACCTGTCGTTGCTAGCGGCAGGCGGTAAGACAGGGGGCGCCACTCAATATCCGGTCCGGGGCGATACCGGGGCGTTGCACTCTCGACTGACGTCATGATCTGCCGGCGCAGGAGATCGTGGCGGTAGTGTTTAGCGCTGCCACAAAATATCTAGTTAATTTTGTGAGCGGCGCAAACATCGCCGCGCACGGGCGCCAGTTGTTTTGCGCCCTCTTAAGGCGCTAACGGGAGGCGCAAACCAACCGAATTTTTCCCCCTATGTCCTGTGGTTGGTGAGTCAGTGAAGAGGAGTTGGCAATTTAAAATTCTACTGAGATGGGGGAAAGTGCTTCGGAGAAATGTCTTTACTAGCAGCGTGTGCCCCATGGAGTAGCTGAGGCAGAGACCATTGCTTTTAAGGGATGAGTAACTAAACATTTGAAGCAGTTGAAGCCAGGTCTATGGTGCGAGAGTGGGGTTAGCTTTGGATTGCACTAGCAAGGAGCTAGCACAGCCACGATGGGTTGAATGGCCTCCTTCTGTACTGGAGACTTGTGTGGAGAGTTGCTGTTTTTAAAGGGCTGGAACATTTCAGACCATTTTAACCACTGCTCCTACATTAATGGTGATGGATCTGGGATCACCTCTGCAAGCCTTTGCAGCCAAAGAGCACACGGATTATTCATGTCTGGGCTCACATAGGGAGAACTGCCACTGGGGCACTCACGGAGCCACACACTAGCAGGTGTCACCACCTCCGAGTGGGGTGAGGGGGAAATGGGTCTGTGGTGTGGTTTCCCCGATCCTTCAGCTATGGATTGGAACTCAGCACATTTTGAAATCCCCGTATCGAGTGTCAGGAACTGCCCCAGGACCCTCCTGGTAATTAATGTTACTGGAGCTGCCAAGCGAGGAGGGAGACCCTACTCGAAGATTCCCCAAGGCAGCAATAAAACTGAAATAAAGTGAAAGACGTTTTTCCGTGATCTATTACAATACAGTAATTCTTGGGTGTCCAGTACCACAGGCCAGATCCACTTTGCTTCCAAATTTCATACAGTTTGCCAAGCACATGGCAGTGTCTTTGAACAGAACCATTCACTCCCAGCATGGAGCAACACATCAATGGCACTATCTACGTACATCCAGAAAAAACATTTCTGGCAAAATCAGCCAATCTGTCAGTGGGGTTTGAAACAATCAGACAGATGGTGCTGCTGTTTATCAAAGTGCAACTGCATGGGACTGGGGTGTGCGTCCCAATAACATTGCTCTTGACGTCTGGTTGGGGACCTGTTGTGCGAATCCACAATAGTGCAGGACCTGACTTTTAAAAAATGAGAGTGAGACAGAAGTGGAGGAGGAGAGAGTGGGGCAACAAATGGAGGAGGAAAGAGACAAAAGTTAGAGAGGTGGCAATGACTGTAGTCCAAAGACTTGAAAGATATGTGAAGTAGATTAGGAGTTGGATATTGTATCTGATCATGATTCTGCCTGACTCAGATGATTGAATCATTGGTGGCTCGCGCTCTATTTTGACGCATGGGTCTGGCTCACTGCTGTAAAAGATTGGATGCTCTTGTAGTACATTTTAAAGCTATAACTCAGTAGTTTCCTCTAGACATTAATTTTAAAACTACTGTCCAGAGGAAAATACTGACAATAGTTGGAGAAAACTCTTTACTCGAATTTCTGAATTTATTTAGTATAATTTGCTAACTGGTGATCTGTTCTATATTTATAAAGCTGTATATCCCTCTTTCTTTTTGAAGAAATCGCCCCTCCTGCTACACTACAGGCCAAAAATGGACCTGCTATGACATCAAGTTTTATCGCCAGCAGAACTTCATAAGGTGCAACTTTTGCAGAGACTATCACCCAGCACTCAGTCAATGCATCACTGGATCTAGCATGTGGCATACACCAGCAAACACACACCGGATCAGAGGTACTGCTCAACTGGGACTGACGCAACAAAAGCCTGCTTCTGTGCTTTCTACTACATTGTGTTGGAATCGCTCATGTTTAAGTGGGTTTACAGTCATAATATATTACAAAAAGGATCAAATGAATTTGCACCAAGACACTTTTTATACCTGGTTTCTAAAGACAAATGCAGTGTCATGACTTTGATGTGTTTAGAAGGCTTTGTTGTTGTGGGCACAAGAGATCTTTTATAGTTTACATTTTGACTTTTACTTTAGCAACTCTGTGAACCTACTTGTGATTTTAAATCATTTTAATGATGCAGTTTATTAAGCTGTGGGTCGCTTTGGCTTTCTTATTTAAAGGGCCTTTGGGACGGTTTATGTGGATTCAGCTCAACAATTTGAGGGTTGAAATTGAGATTTTTTTTTAAAAACTTGTCTGGGTGAAATTCCTCTGTTCGCTGTTTTAACAGAATCGTTAGCCCATGGGTTAGTAACTTTATAAAATAGTGAGTAAAGGGATTTCATACATCACCTAGTGAAATTTTAACCTGTTAATCGTAGTTTTAAAAATAAACTTTTTTTTACACTATCATTTGCACACCAAAGTGAATCTCTTAAGGATTCAATTCTGGAGTCAGTCTGTCAGTCTGAACACTGCTGGTCGGGGCACTTTGACCATGCACTGACACCAAGTTCCACTTCTCCGGAACTGAGCGCCATTGCAGTATGATGCAGTACTCACGTGGACTGTCTGCTGGTCTTGAAGCCAGAGATTGTGCAGCATTGGGCATGAACACTGCCTGCTAACATACGCTCGCACCTTGTTGGAATCTGACCAGGCTCTGTGCAAACGTTAATCGTCATTGGGCTGTAGGATTGCCTGAACAGGCAGTTCCCATTGATGGTTAAACTTTGTACGACCCCCCCCCCCCCCACCGTGAGCTACAACTATTGCTGAAAAAACGTCAACTCGCCTGTTCAGATTGTTTTAAACACTTTCCTAACGAGATCTTTCTGTGGGATTTCTAGGTACCTGTCTGTTTAGTGAAATAGCACTAGTTAAGATTTTCTTTGCTTTTATTGTGTCAGTTAGCAGTAACCATAAATCCTCCATTGGAATGTTCTCAATTTTCAGGTTTACTAAAAGGATATTCTCAGGAGAGGTGGTATATGTTTGTTGTATCACAAATCTTAGTTAAAGTCATCAAGATCATTTTGAGGGATTAGAAAGAAAGGAGCGCTGTTCCACCTGTATTAAAAGATGAAAACTGATAACTCCCAGTACTTGTCGAGAACACTATTCCTAACCCAATCTGTAATAAATTTCCATTTGAAGTAGTGGCAATCTCGGCCTGTTGGTGTGGGAGAGGATTCATGATCGCATTAGTGAGGATTGATATCTTTCCCACCTTGTTCAGGGCAGATTCTGTAGGATTGTGTATTTATTACAAATTATATTATAATTATATGTTTCCATTCCTGGTATCTGGTGTTTGATTTTCTTACACTATGTATACAGGTTTCTAAAATAGACAGTCTGCTTTTTAAACAGAAGAGCATTAAAGAGAGTTGTGCATTAATATACCAGAGCAGGATTATGCTTGTATAGTGTCTTTGTAAATATTTTAATGTGTATAACTGACTGCAAAAATGTTGGTATGGAATGTCTGACCATTGAACTTCCTGTACAGTGACTCACTAAATAATATTTTTGACAGTGATGATAAGATGTGTTTTTAGTCCAGGAAAAAAGAAACTTCACGAAATTGGAACTTTTATGATTTTTCTGACAGATTAAATGAAATGTTATTTCAAAGCTGCATCCAAGTTAACTTTTGACATGTTGAAGTTGAGAGGGATATCACAAGGAGTACAAAAAGTGTGGCTATGTGGCTTGAAGTCAAAATATTCTCATTATCCTTCTCCGTAAACCAAAAACAGCAGGGCAGCTCAAGAAACTTGTTCTACGAAATTCAGTGCCTGTTTATGAATATTTAGGGTTGGTGCTGGCAGTACTGTGATTTTTGATGTGAAGTTAGGAATAAAACTGGATGCTGATGTGCTGCCAATTTTAATGCAATCTCTCCCATTCTCTTTGCTTTGCTCCCCCCCCCCCCCCCCCCCCCCCCCCCCAAACCCCCACCCACCGTGCTAACATCCTGTGGTGGTGAAACACTCTCTTAACATTATCGTGAAAATTATTCAAATTTGAGTAATAGTTTAGAATCATAGAATAGTACAGCACAAAAGGAGGCTATTCAGCCCATCGAGTCTGCGCCGGCTCTTTTGAAGAGCAATCCAGTTAGTCCCACTCCCCGGCTCTTTCCCCATATCCCTACAAATTTTTTGCCTTCAAGTGTTTATCCAATTCCCTTTTGAAGGCTACTACTGAATGTGTATCCACCGCCCTATCAGGCAGCGCATTCCAGATCCTAACCACTCGTTGCATAAAAAAATTTTTCCTCATGTCGCCTCTGGTTCTTTTGCCAATCACCTTCAAATCTGTGTCCTCTGGCTATCGACCCATCTGCCATTTGAAACAGTTTCTCTTTATTTACTCTGTCTAAATCCTTCATGATTTTAAACACCTCTATCAAATCTCCTCTTAGCCTTCTCTGCTCTAAGGAAAACAACCCCAGCTTCTCCAGTCTCTCCACATAACTGTAATCCCTCATCCCTGGAACCATTCTCGTAAATCTCTTCTGTACCCTCTCCAAAGCCTTCATGTCCTTCCTAAAGTGTGGTGCCCAGAACTGGACACAATACTCCAGCTGGGGCTGAACCAGTGTTTTATAAAGGTTTAGCATAACTTCCTGGTTTTTGTACTCTATTCCTGGCTTTTGTATTCTTATAAAGCCCAGGATCCCATATGCTTTATTAACTGCTTTGTTAACCTGTCCTGCCACCTTCAATGATTTGTGCACAAACACCCCCAGGTCTCTCTTCTTGCACCCTATTTAAAATTGTACCATTTCACTTGTATTGTCTCTCCTCATTCTTCCTACCAAAATGTATCAGCTCACACTTCTTTGCGTTGAATTTCATCTGTCCACCCATTCCACCAGCCTGTCTATGTCTTCAGTTTATTATTGAAATAAATACAAACCCAATGGTAAATGCAATATTTCACCTCATTTGTCGACCCTCTGATTTATTTCCATTTCCCATTCTGTATCATTAATCTTTCTCTTCCTTTTCTTTTACTTTCACTGTCTCGTTCACGCTCTCCATATTTGCCAAAATTCTAAACTGGAAGATTCTACCTGAGGAGGGAATTGGTCGGATCTCAGTTCCAGCACACAGCAGTGAATCCACAAACTGCCCATGCAATGTAGGACAATAAATGGAGTGCCTTTACATTTTAGAAGCCTCAGTTAGCTTAGCCTTTCCTTCTGATTTTCCTCTGTCTCCCACACCGGTGTTACAGTTCAAAATTAAACTTCAGCTGACTGCTGGGGAAACTTTACAAAAACTTCAATCAGGAAATGAAATGGATTTGGTAGAAGGAGCTGCCCGAGCACTGGAGGGAACAGCACTGATGGAATAAGTAGCCTTTCCTCTTTGCATGCTTTGATTTTGCTCTAAGTCCATTGCTGACCCATGGTACTTTTATATGCCGACTGGATTCATTCAACCTGTAGCTTTACTGCATAGCTTGTGAAAAATCTATGTGATTTGTGACCAAGTTTAATGGGTTTATTAAAAGCTGGAACTTTTTAATAGCCACAAAATCAAGAATCTCTGATGTAGACCTAATGAGCTGGCAGTCCTGCCTCCTACATCAGCCCCAATATTTCACCTCGTATGTTGGCCCTCTTATGTTTCTCACTTTGTGTTCCAGTCTAATTACTATTTGCATTTCTCTTTATTCACTTGGCCCTCTGATGTGAACAGTGTAAATTACAGCATCTCAGCAAGTTAGACTAAAAGGCAGCCCCTTTTCCTAATGCAAATATTTCCCAGAGATAACAAATCCCAGTTATGCAGGCACTGCCTCTATTTGAATGCCAACTCTGTGGCTTGTTAGACTACTTTAGAGGACATTGAATTGAGCACATAGTCATTTTAGGGCAGACCGAGCAGTGATGGTGTGAAACCCTTGCCTGACTGATGATCTGGCAACACACAGGCATTGTACTTGCTGCTGATCCACAAATTACCAGATTTATTTCAATTCAGTTTGACGACTTGCAATGGTGGGATTTGAACCACCTGCTTCTGTGTCGTTGGTCCAGTACCATAAACACTACACTACCTTACCTATAACAAGAGACAAATCTTTTCCAAGATCCCTTTCCTTCAGATATATAAAGGGATAGTCTTAGTTTGGTTTGTTGAGCAGCATTTAAAAAGATGGTTCTTTATACTGCTTGCTATATTTATGTTACGCATTGTCTGTGTTGACTTTTGGAAGCTAACGGCCATCTGTTCAAACGGTGCTTAGAACAGAGGCCAACGGTACAGTGTTTGAAATGTGTAGTTGAGGTTCTGAGCAACGAAATGTACAGGACTTGAACTTTGTCTGCTTGGTGTGTGCTGAATGGAAAAATGCTCATGGCCGCCACAGACATGGGTGATTCAGAGACTGAATGTACTGAAATGTAGCCTGTCGTTATTTGTGCATTACGGTGACTTCAGCCTTTTAAAAACAAAATGTCCAAGATAGTTTGACTATCAGTATGAAAAATTACAAATGGGTTAATGTGTTAAGTGACCCCCTTGCATTGACTTTAAACGGTATAGTTGAACATATGGAACAGTATGGATAAAAGATACGAGTGCCTTTAACAAGTTCTGGTCCACCTTTAGTTTTGATATTGCAATTATTGATCCTGTTACATAATCCAAGCAAACCAGTCAGCGGTTAATTCTGACTATTGTGTTGTGATGCCACAAGCTTTGTATTTGAGCAGTTCAGTGCCAGTTTTGGTGAGAAGCTTTTCTTACCATAATCCATCTGACTCTCGAGCTTTGTAAAATGTTTCATTTCAAACCGTTTTAAGTAAGAAAGCCAAAGCGTAGTGAAGATGAAAAAGCTGGGGAATTGTTTGGTGTAGCAGTCCACAACTACAGTCCTTAATACTGTGAAGGTAGGTATTGAATTTGGGTTATGTTGTGTTATTAATGGTTATGGATGAGTGAACAATTTAGATCTGTCTTAATTGTTTTTTTTGGGGGGGGGGATACTTTTAATTCTTCAATATCTTCACCTCAACTGTTTTCCAAATGAAACTAGCAGTATACCATGTGATATTCAAGGAAGACTCGGCTGAACTGTTTGCTCATCCTGATTAAATGTTTACCTATTGCATTGTTTTTGATACGAGTAGCATAATGTCCCTGTTTGTGTGGGTTTCAGCTTCTGTGTGGTATCAGAACTGTATTATTTATCCAGCCTTTTACTCATACCTGAATCAGTGCTTGTTTATTAGGCAATGGAGCCTTCAAAGACAATATTGTAAGTAGCCTTTTTTTAAAAAAAGAGAGGGGGACCTACAGAATTATTATATATAACTTTATTTTCTATTAAGCTTTGCAGCTATGACCTCGTTCCTTGTCATAGTAACACCAGAGCAAGTTACGTTACATAACCTTTGCTGTAAATTGGCTACCAATTTAATCTGAATTACTAGGTACATTGTCCAGCACACTGGTACAGTGAGATATTTCTGTGTGATTAGGCACAATATTAACTGCAGTGGTGCAGGCTGCATATGGAATCGTTTCAAAGGCTTCTTTTGGCTGTGTGAATTTTATGATTCTGTGCACGCATGGCCAGTTATGTGCAGATTTCATACCCATTAATAACTTCATTATTCTTTTCAAACCATTTCCTGTTTTAGCAGATATAGTGACATTATTGATTCTTTACAACAGCTGAGTATAGGAAATGTATTTGAACTCTTCACTATAATTTAAGATTTAAATGTAAATCATGTTGGTGCAGGTTTTCATGTAGATTATTGATGGGCTGAATGGCCTCCTTCTGTGCTGTGTGATTCTGTCATTCTAGTTGGGAGAATCTAGCTGCCTGCTTCCCAAAATCTTAGCATTCAGAAAAGAAAAGAAAATAGCCATTGCATTTCCACTGAGCTTTCACTCCGATGTTCAGAGCTTGCATGTATTGTGTAAATACAGTGCCTATAGACCAGCCAGTACTGGCGATAGTAGCCTGGTCGTGCAGAGTGGTGTGTTTGATTTATTTTACAGAAGCTTGAAGCAAATAATTTCCTGTGTGTGGCCACTTTGGAACTTGGTGCTTTAGTGATGCCTGAATGACAGATACAGTTTGGTGCTGTTAATGGACTCAGTTTGTTCAGGCATAGGAACATATTATTCCACGCCCTTGTAGGACATTATTTGCAGATACTTCATCATTGTGCTCCACATGGGTTTATATACTTCTCCTGTCTCGATCTCAATTTCGATCGTGGGACAGATGGGAAGAGGTCATTACAGTGTTAGGTGGCTCGTGTGGAGTATACAGACCAGCATAGACCATTAGGCCTGTTTCTGTGCTATAGATTCTATGTAACATCACAGCCATAAAGGCAGGCAAATAACCCTCTAAGTGCCACTTTGTACCTGGCATTAGGAGTTGTGGAAGAGTATGTCAGCACTGCCCCTTTACAGCCCGGCAGAGATGGAAAGCTGCCAAATGGGTAGCCACTGTGTAAACCCATATCCGTCACTGTGATACACCGTACCATTTAATCTTGGAATAAATCCACCAGCCCGTTCCCATGACAATCCTGAAGAAAAAAACTATTCTGTCTGGTCCGCTGGCAGCAGGAGAGAGCTTGCACCATATCAGGAAACTGACTCTCCATCCAACAGTCAGCAAGGGCCTGTGTTTAGAGCCTCTGAGTCAACATCTCCCTCTACAAGAAGGCTTACTTGGATAATTAACAATCAACGGGAGTCACAGCTAGTACCCTGTTGTGGGAGAGCTTCACATCCCAGCCCTGATGACTACAGCAGTAACTGGCTCACTATCCTAACTCTTTGTTGGTTTTATTGCACTTGGTCAATTATAACACACAGTTATAAATTTATGCAATGTTTGTGTGGGATACATAAAGCGTGGTTCAGTGTATGTGTGATACATGATTACAAATCAATAGGGAGTAAGCCTTACAGACAATGCACCAAGTGGATTCTGGTGAGGTGCTGAAATTTACCACTGTGGCTGGATTAAAGAAATGAGCGTTAGTATATTGGTGTGCAAAGTGAGTGTGTGCCAAAACTTAAGGTGAGTGAGTAAGTGCGTAACATACACAATTCTATAGTAAGCTGTAACCACAGGTTAGTATGGGAAAACTCCGCAGAACCAGACACTAATATTGGTCTTTAGGCACTAGCTGGTCTGGGTTGCTTTCTGTGATGTTCAATTCTTCCTTCATAAAATTAGTCTTATTTCCCGATTTATATTGTAACTGGAAGTGAAAATTTCATATTTATTTCATTAGTTAAACTATTGCTGTATAAACAATTGTTTTTTGGGACGATTGAATATATTAATAGGTTCAAAGGGAATTCAGTGGGCTTTATAATTATGTTTTAGAATTTGATTTAATTAGTATGTCACTTGAAATGATCAGACAAACCACATTACAATTGTCCTTGCAAGCCACTATCCTCCAATCAAAGTGAAAGTTAAAAGTATTTAATAATTATTGACATGCTCGAGACTTGAGGCAGACTGATGTGGGGTGTTGGTTATACCTGTAACCTGTTGTGTTATCTCTGCTTCCAGCCTTTGGCCAGGCTAGTCTATAGGCACTTCATTTCACTGAAAGCCCACATACTGGCACTGACTGAGACAGTTAGCATTACTGTGAAATAACTATTGTACCAGCCTGCTGATAGTGTCCCAACGTTCAGCTTTTGGAATAAGTGAATAGTTATAGCAATATTTTCTACACGTTGATATTATCACTACCTACTTAATTTTAGCACACAGATCTGATACTCATCTGCATATTACAGAGCTTTTCTTTTTAACTTCCGCAGAGGTAAGTTGGAGTTTGATAACAATTTTGCTTAAAATCTTGATACAGTTCAATGCAGGTTGTTTGGTGCTAACTAACTGTTGCATTGTGTGTTTTAGGTTTATTTGTACTTTAGTGTTGTGTTGTGATAGCACAAAAATTCTATTTTCCTGATGAAATTGGGAACCAAATTTGACTTTCATATTGCCATATAGGGCATACTGGGCAGCTTAAGATCTCCATGATAGCCAATCATCGTTCCAACTGGTGTTGACAACAGTATATTAAGCCGAAGCGGCATGGCCGGCTCCCCAGATACCTCTTTAATCAAGTCTCTCCAGATCCACCATTGAGTTGGTACAAATACAGTATATACTGTGCCTCTAGCAGTGCCAGAACCTCGGGTTCGCTCTCCTGAACACATTACCTATAATAGTTGCCAGCTCTGCTGATGCAATTACTCCACCAGCATGAAGAACAGAAATTATCAATGATTTTAGCCTTGGAAATATCTGCATCTCTCTTAAAGAACAGTACAGAACCATAGAACAATTCTTAACTTGAGAAAAAAGTCCTGTTATATTTTTGATATTGGTACAGAAGTACTAGTGCAGACCTCCAGGTGAATACAGACGGGCACTGGGAGCCACCCCTTTAATATCTGGTAACTATTAGTCTGTACATCTCTTTACAGCACCAAGTTAACTTGCATGTAATCTTTGGGTTTGCTGCCTTATTCTGAATAAGAAAGCAACACTCTTAACCGCCAGTGTGGATGAACTAGATCAAATTTGTACAGTATTTAATTTTTAAAGCCTGGTTACCTTTGCAGGAGAAAACAGATTAGAGTTTGTTGGGAACAATATTGAAATCTTCCAACATTCACCATTTAAAGAAATATTAAAGGGGCAACTCGGACTCGTGTTGTATCTGGCACTTACTTCCCACACCTTGAGTGCCACACAGACTGGACAATATAAAGATTGGGCAGTAGGGATTAAAAATGGAGACATATTTAAACGTGAGTTTCAGATATTGCACGAGCCCTTTTGTGTGTAACTGATTGTGGCTGTACCAGTCCATGTGGTGTCTTGTGTCTGACTACAGCTCACACAGCAGCCTGGAAACCGAACCCTCAGAGCAGAATGCTTTATATCCCATCAAACTCATTTTCTAATTGGAGTGAAAAAGAATTTTTAATTGTTCTAAGAACTGTGCTGCTCTGAGAATGCCACGCCATAAACCCAGGCACAGTATTACTGCAGGAAATGGGGCTGTGTCCCTGTTACCAACTCAATGGCCAACAAACACAGTGAGCATTGCAGTCACATGGTTTCTCAGTATTTTCTGTTATTTAGGAGATTCAGATCAATAAATGTGATAACATCGAGGCCTGCGTTAACTTAACTTTCTTGATATAGTTTTGTAGCCTACTGTACGACTAATGGGAAAACATCACCACCTTAAGTGAACTCTAAGGTAAAGAAAACCACTCAGGTTTACACCAGAGATCATGTGAGCAAATACCTCACTTTATTTCAGCAAATGGCACCACCCAGTTTATAATAAACTGTTGTGATGAACTTCAACTTTGTACTATTCTGCTACTTAAAATGTCTTCTGTAATGAGAATGTTTTGTATTGCTTCATGTAAATTAAACCACTTTTTAGCCCTTACAATGTGCAGATTTCTTTTGTTCTATCGATTAAATAAATTATTATATTTGTGAGTGTTTCACTTGTCATCCTATTTATTCTGGACGGTTGATCAGTTATGGCTGGAGAATCGTTTTATTTTTTGGGTGGGAAGATATTGTACTCACTGTTGAGGAAACCGAAAGACTTGCATTTTTAAAAAAATGCAAAAATAAGGAGCGGAGACGTATCTTTTTTAATCACTTCCATTTTCTGATTTTTCGAGGTTTTTTTTCCAGTCCCCTGGGTTGCATGGATTGTTCTTCAGCAACAGATTGTAAGCCTCTGCTGGTGATGTTCTTAAACTAGTTTTACTTTTTATTTCTTTTCCACTTTCCTACTTGTGCTCCACGCACCACAGGAATTGACGCATTCTATCCTTGTTTTTGTGAATTTTGAGCAATGCTAGAGAATAGAACACTTTCTATTGTTGGCCACCCAGTGTCTGCATACAGGCCAAGCACAGAAACCCTGCTCCAAACATGTAGCTCAGCCCCAGTCTCTGAAGAACACCCCTGCTCCACCAGTGCAACATTTCTGCCATTTCCACACCAGCCATCCTGTGACCGAAGAGATTGCCAGATCTGGGGAATTCTGTGACATGCGCCCGCGTATACTAGGACCTGGGCCAAGACTGCTCAAACTCATTTCACACCACAGACCTGTCCCCTCTGCTGCGTTGAGACTGAAGAGATATGAATTGTTCTGCCATCTTTCTGTGAAATATGCTGTATTAAGCATCTTCAAACCAACATCGAAGCAATTACAGCAGAACTGGTGCAAAGAAAAATAGAGTCTAGCCCCAGCTACGCAACTTATTTGGCACAAATGAAGTATTTGTTATACACAAACTGCAAATGTGTATATTACAATTGCAGTAAACCTACAGAGTTTTGAAGAACTTTTAGGAGTTCAGAAAACAGATGGCTGAGGAAAAGGTTCCAAGCTCCGGGCTAGCATTACGCAGCTTTGCAGTTGGAGTGTACGAGGTAGAAAACGTTCTAGACGAATCCTGATTAATGTTTTATGTTTGCTGCATCGATAGTAATTCATTCTTTTTGACAACTTGAGCAGTTTTTATTTGGATGCCCAGGATATTAACCTGCATTTTTAAATATCTTTGCATTGGCACTGAATCCAGTTACATCCACTTACTCTCCCTTCAACACACTCACTCCTGCATTGTGTCATTGATCCTGTGAATGAGACAAAGTTCTTCACTAGGTATATTTTTGACTTTGGATGCAATTGTGAAAAGCATTTGACTTCCTCTGACATAACGCACATCTCACTCCACAAAAACTCCCGGTACCTGCAACTTATAGTGTTCACATTAGAAAGTAGAAGATCCTCATGAAAAACAGCAGCACACTTGTGCCCAATAAGAACATAAGAAATAGGAGCAGGAGTCAGCCATTCGGCCCCTCGAGCCTGCTCCGCCATTCAATAAGATCATGGCTGATCTTCAACCTCAACTCCACATTCCCGCCCGATCTCCATATCCCTTGATTCTCCTAGAGTCCAAAAATCTATCGATCTCAGCCTTGAATATACTCAAAGACTCAGCATTCACAGCCCTCTGGGACAGAGAATTCCAAAGATTCACAACCCTCTGAGTGAAGAAATTCCTCCTCATCTCAGTCTTAAATATCCTGAGACTATGACCCCTAGTTAACATAAGAACATAAGAAATAGGAGCAGGAGTAGGCCAATCGGCCCTTCGAGCCTGCTCCGCCATTCAATAAGCTCATGGCTGATCTGATCCAACCTCAAATCTAAAGAACACAAGAAGTAGGAGCAGGACCTGGCCACTCAGCCCCTGGGCCCGCTCCGCCACCCACAGGGCCCTGACCGATCTGAACTCAGCCTCATGTCCAATTTCCTGCCCGCTCACCGTAACCCCTAATTCCCTTTACCTCTAGGAAACTATCTATTTCTGTTTTAAATTTATTTAATGATGTAGCTTCCACAGCTTCCTGGGGCAGCAAATTCCACAGACCTACTACCCTCTGGGTGAAGAAGTTTCTCCTCATCTCAGTTTTGAAAGAGCAGCCCCTTATTCTAAGATTATGCCCCCTAGTTCTAGTTTCACCCATCCTTGGGAACATCCTTACCGCATCCACCCAATGAAGCCCCTTCACAATCTTATATGTTTCAATAAGATCGCCTCTCATTCTTCTGAACTCCAATGCGTAGAGTCCCAATCTACTCAACCTCTCCTCATATGTCCACCCCCTCATCCCCGGGATTAACCGAGTGAACCTCCTTTGTACTACCTCAAGAGCAAGTATGTCTTTTCTTAAGTATGGACACCAAAACTGTATGCAGTATTCCAGGTGTGGTCTCACCAATACCTCATATAACTGCAGCAATACCTCCCTGTTTTTATAATCTATCCCCCTAGCAATAAAAGCCAACATTCTGTTGGCCTTCTTGATCACCTGCTGCACCTGCATACTAACTTTTTGATTTTCTTGCACTAGGACCCCCAGATCCCTTTGTACTGCAGTACTTTCCAGTTTCTCGCCATTAAGATAATAACTTGCTCTCTGATTTTTCCTGCCAAAGTGCATAACCTCACATTTTCCAATATTGTATTGCATCTGCCAAATCTCCGCCCACTCACCCAGCCTGTCTATATCCCCTTGTAGGTTTTTTATGTCCTCCTCACTTTCTACTTTCCCTCCCATCTTTGTATCATCTGCAAACTTTGATATGTTACACTCGGTCCCCTCCTCCAAATCGTTAATATAGATTGTAAAGAGTTGGGGACCCAGCACCGACCCCTGCGGAACACCACTGGCTACTGGTTGCCAGTCCGAGAATGAACCATTTATCCCAACTCTCTGCTTCCTGTTAGATAACCAATCCTCCACCCATGCCAGAATATTACCCCCAATCCAGTGATTTTTTATCTTGAGCAATAATCTTTTATGTGGCACCTTGTCGAATGCCTTCTGGAAGTCTAAATACACTACGTCCACTGGTTCCCCTTTATCCACCCTGTACGTTATGTCCTCAAAGAACTCAAGCAAATTTGTCAGACATGACTTCCCCTTCATAAAGCCATGCTGACTTTGTCCTATTAAATTATGTTTATCTAAATGTTCCGTTACTGTCTCCTTAATAATAGACTCCAAAATTTTACCCACCACAGATGTTAGGCTAACTGGTCTATAATTTCCAGCCTTCTGACTACTACCCTTTTTAAATAAGGGTGTTACATTAGCAGTTTTCCAATCTGCCGGGACCTTTGCTGAGTCCAGGGAATTTTGGAAAATTATTACCAAAGCATCCACAATCCCTACTACCACTTCCCTCAAGACCCTAAGATGTAAGCCATCAAGTCCAGGGGATTTATCCGCCTTGAGTCCCATTATTTTACTGAGTACCAATTCCTTAGTGATTTTAATCGTATTTAGCTCCTCCCCCCCTAGAGCCCCCTGTTTGTCCAGTGTTGGGATATTCTCAGTGTCCTCTACCGTAAAGACTGAAATAAAATATTTGTTCAGCATTTTTGCCATCTCCATGTTTCCCACCATTAATTTCCCGGTCTCATCCTCTAAGGGACCTACGTTTGCCTTAGCTACCCTTTTTCTTTTTATATAACTATAGAAACTCTTGCTATCTGTTTTTATATTTTTTGCTAATTTATTTTCATAATCTATCTTCCCTTTCTTAATCAATCCTTTAGTTACTTTTTGCTGTCTTTTGAAGACTTCCCAATCTTCTATCCTCCCACTAAGTTTGGCTACCTTATATGTCCTTGTTTTTAGTCGGATACTATCCTTAATTTCTTTACTTAGCCACGGATGGCTGTCATTTCTTTTACACCCTTTTTTCCTCAGTGGAATATATTTCTTTTGAAAGTTGTAAAATAACTCCTTAAATGAACACCACTGCTCATGTACCGTCTTACCCTTTAATCTATTTTCCACTTTAATCAATTCCGCTCTCATACCATCATAGTCTCCTTTATTCAAGCTCAGTACGCTTGTTTGAGAACCAACCTTCTCGCCCTCTAATTGGATATGGAATTCAACCATGTTATGGTCACTCATTCCAAGGGGATCCTTAACTAGGACATTATTAATTAATCCTGACTCATTACACAGGACCAGGTCCAAGGTTGCTTGCCCCCTTGTAGGATCAGTTACATACTGCTCAAGAAATCCATCCCTAATACACTCAATAAACTCTTCCTCAAGGCTGCCCTGCCCAATTTGATTTGTCCAGTTAATATGATAGTTAAAATCCCCCATAATTATAGCTGTTCCCTTATTACATGCCCCAACTATTTCCTGATTAATACTTCTTCCAGCAGAGTTGCAACTATTAGGAGGCCTATATACTACTCCCACTAGTGTTTTTTTCCCCTTATTATTCCTTATCTCCACCCAAACTGTTTCATTATCCTGATCCTTTGACCCAATATCATTTCTCTGTATTACAGTGATTCCTTCCTTTATTAACATAGCCACCCCACCTCCCCTTCCTTCCTGCCTGTCCTTCCTGATTGTTAAATACCCTGGCATATTTAGTTCCCAGTCGTTGTCACCCTGCAGCCATGTTTCTGTAATGGCCACAAGATCATACCCATACGTAGTTATTTGTGCCGTTAACTCGTCCATTTTGTTACGAATGCTACGTAGTTCTAGACTCTCCAGCCAGGGGGAAACAACCTCTCAGCATCTACCTTGTCAATCCCCTTCAGAATCTTGTATGTTTCATAGAAGGTTTCCGAGCCCTTCACCCGAGCTGCTAGCGTATTGGAACCGAGTGGAGAAAATCCTAGGCCCCATCCATGGTGACTGATCAATCACAAGCGGTTCCCTGCACGACAGCAGACCTGCTTCGGATTGCAGAATCTGCCACAGGAGATCTTGAGGTACGTCATCTTGCAACCAACCGAATCCTAAGTTACTTTGTTGTGGTTACCGATGCTCATTAGCAATGCCTAGGCCCTAGAAAATATACCAATCAATTGGAAAACGATATTAAACCAGCAAATAAAAACTGTTGCTCAATCAGATTACGAGCTCCTGGATTACACACCACCACAATGCTCGAATTGCTAACAATCATAATTCTAAAATGTTTCATAAATTAACTTGCAAAATGAATCCTAATTTACAAATATTCAAATTTGATGTTTTTCTGATTTATGGTAGATTTTTTAAGGTGCAAATTAAAGCTTTAGAAATTAATTTGCAAATTAATTTCGAAATTGTAGCAAATTAAATGAAAATGTTACTGTAACACCTACTTGGCACAGCTCAAGTCTGAGTCTCATTCTTTCAGACAGGAAGTTAGATTTTAAACTCCTTAATACAAGGATTGAAGTTTACCAAGCTGAACTAACCAGTTACCACCACCTTATCTGATTGAGTAAAAGCGATGCAGGTCACACAAGTTAAACCTTGAGAGCAGGTATTTGACCATTGTACAACCAATGGGACATTGCACTGAGGTCACCTTGAGAGCACATAGCTTTAGACCCAACTTAGGCTGATACGTGCCCTCAAATGCCGAGGTAAAATTGAATCTGCTGTTTGAGGATGGGCATCTCTTTGGGTTTCATGCCAAAGATACTTTGATACAATTTAAGATGCTGAATGGACCATGAGCTAAGTCGTGTGGTGCTGGAGTCCACCTCCGCCAGCACACTCCAAACCAAGATTGCAACAAGGGTAAAGCACTGCCTTTATTTGGAGAGTGTCCGATAGACTAACTCTGACAGTTAAATTAGGTTGTATAAAAGGCTCTGGCAGATTTGCCCAGTGACTGGCTGAGCCATGTGAAACAGGAGGGCAGCGGATTTAATCCCTGGTCAGTGCTGAGTTAATTGATGGTGGCTTGGGTAAGGTGCGACAACTGAGCCTCTGAGTTAGGGATGGACAAGTTCACCAGGACTCCTGATTGCTCTTCAGCATAATGACCAGTTAGTGGCTATCCTTTTACAGGACAAGGCAGATTGGAACGAAGTTACTCTCCTGTGGCAGCCTCTGTAATCTAATACTTTAATCAGGAGTCCAAGGCACTGCTGATGATTGACCAGCCATCCTGGCTCTTTGGCTTGGGGTGGACCTATCAATGGATTGTTTCCACTCGTTTCCCAAAAATCATTCAAGCCAGTGCTCGAGGGTGGGATGCCCTTAGCTGGACAAGAATCAACAACAACTTGCATTTATTTGGCACCTTTAACATAGTAAAATGTCCCACGGTGCTTACAGGAGCATTACCCAATGAAATTTGACACCGAGCCACATGAAGAGATACTAGGACAATTACAGAGATAGGTTTTAAGGAGCATCTTAAAGGAGGAGAGAGGCGTAGAGGTTTAGGATGGGAATTCCAGAGCTTTAGGCTGAGGCAGCTGAAGCCACGGCTGCCAATTGTGGGATGATGGAAATCGGGGATGCACAAGAGGCAAGAGTTGGACGAGTACAGAGATCTCGGAGGGTTGTAGGGCTGGAGGAGGTTAGAGATAGAGAAGGGCGAGGCTATGGAGGGATTTGAAAACAAGGATGAGAATTTTAAATTCGAGGCATTGCTGGATTGGGAGCCAATGTAGGTCAGCGAGCATGGGAGAAAGCAGCGGAAAGTTCTGTTCTGGTAGGCTTTGCTGTGTTAGCCAGCTAAACTCCAGCAGTATCCCTGTACACAGTTGAGTTCCCTAATTCTTAGCACTTGATAATCTGAGTCTGGACTTTGGTAAGTGGGGTGTGCCCAGTATCAGGCAAACAGAAACTCTATTCATGTGGATCTCTTTTGATTTGAAGACTCTTAAACATGGGGATGGATTTCTGTGAATTCCAGGCACCTGGCTTAAATAAAATTGTTATTCAGCAACCCCTGCTGGAAGTGTGCAGTTGAGGAAAGGATTAGGTTTAGCTGTGATGATCTCACAATTGAATAATCTGATAATCTGCCAATCACTATCAAAATTTACATCAGAGGGCACTTGCTGTCAATGAAATGGTATTCGAGCCAAACAACACCATGAGGGCAAGAGGAGAACATTGGATAGAAATGGAACAGCTGAGACCTGTTGCCTGCTATCCCTGTGGGAACTCCAGGATGCTTCACATGTCCTGGATAACCACGTGGGCAGGGAGTGCCTCCAGTTGCTCGAACTTGAGCTCAGAGTCTCTGAGCTTTAAGAATGGCTGAGAAATTCCCGGAGCACATGTTCAAGAAGGTGGTCATCCCGCAACTACAGAGAATTCAGGAGGAGAGTAAGTGGGTGACCAGGGTAGGAAGAGGCGGGCAGTGCAGGAATCCTCGGAGTGTGGCACTCTCAAGCCAGTTTTCAGCGCTGAATACCAGTGAGGGTGACAACACTTTGGGGGAGTGCAGTCTAGAACACATCCATGGCACTGGGACAAATGACTGCACAGGAGGGCACAGCAAAGTGTAGAAATGTAGTGGTCATGGGGGATAGACAAGCGTTTCTGCAACTGCTGACTTGAGTCTTGCATGGTGTGTTGCCTCCCTGGTGCCACTGTAGTGGATATCACTGAGAAGGTGCAGAATATTTTGCGGGGGAAGGGGAAGAGCCAGAAGTCGTGGTCCATGAGGGAACCAATTATATAGGAAGGAAAAGGGTTGAGGTCCTACAGGCAAAGTTTCAGGAGCTTGGGAGGAACTTAAAGAGCAAGACCTCCAAGATAGTAATCTCTGGATTGCTCCCAGTGCCACGCGTTAGTGAATATAGGAATAGTAGGATAAGGCACGTTAACATATGGCTGGAGAAATGGTGCAGGAGGGAGGGCTTCAGATTCCTGCTGCATTGAGACCAGTTCAAAGTGGATGGGTTGCACCTCAACAGAGCTGGGACCAATGTCCTGGTGAGGTTAACTAGTGCTGTGGGGGAGGGTTTAACTAATTTGGCAGGTGGGTGGACACCAGGATGAAACATTAGAGGAGAAGCAAGGTGTACAGAGGACTGGGAGAGGCAATTAGCACCAGAGTAAATAGTCCAGAAATAGGAGGGATCAGACAAGGCAAGTGCCTGGCAGACTAAGATGGGTTTGGAGTGCATGTACATAAATGCACAAAGCGTGGTAAATAAGTTTGGTAAGCTGCAGGCACACGTTGCCACAAGGGACTATGATATAGTGACAATAACAGACCTGGTGCAAACAAGAGGGAGGAATGGGAACTTGATATTCCTGGCTGCAAGATATTGAGGAAAGATAGGGAAGGAAAAGAAGGTGGGGGTGTTTGGCAGTTGGCAGTATTGATCAACAAAGTCATTATAGCACTGGAAAGGGATGATGTAGTTGAGGGAGGGTCAAAGAATCTATTTGGTTAGAATTAAGGAACAATAGAGGAGCCATTACGCTGCTGGGTGTATACTATAGGTCACCAAATAGTGGAAAGGAGATAGGGGAGCAAATTTTCAGGCAAATTTCAGAAAGATGCAAGAACTACAGAGTAGTGATAATGGGGGACTCAATTATCCTAATATAGACTGGGATAGTAACCGTGTAAAGGGCAAAGGGGGAAGAATTCTGAAATGTGTACAAGAGAAACTTTCTTGATCAGTGTGTTTCTAGCCCAATGAGGAAGTAAGCAGCGCTGGATCTAGCTTTGGGGAATGAAGTGGGTCAAGTGGAGCATGTTTCAATGGGGGAGCATTTGGGGAACAGTGATCATAATATCAGCTTTAGAATAGTTATGGAAAATGACAAGGAACAATCAAGCATGAAAATACAAAACTGGAGGAGGGCTAATTTCAGTGAGTTGAAAAGGGATCTGGCCCAGATGGATTAGAATCAAAAATTGGTAGGCGAAACAGTAATTGAACAATGGGAGGCCTTCAAAGAGGAGATGGTTCGGGTACAGAGTAGACACATTCCCATGAGGGGGACAGGAAGGGCATCCAAAGCTAGAGCTCCCTGGATGACAAAAGATATATGTGACAGAAGAAGGAGTCTTATGACAATTGTAAGGTCGATAATTCAGTAGAGAACCAAGCTGAATATAGAAAGTACAGAGGAGATCTAAAAAAGGTATGAGGGGCAAAGAGAGAGTATGAGAATAGATTAGCGGCTAACATAAAAGGAACCCAAAAGTCTTTTATAAATAGTAAAAAGGTAGTCAAAGGAAAGGTGGGACCAAAAAGGAGGTCTTCTTGTGGAAGCTGAGGTACTAAATGAGTCCTTTGCATCTGTCTTCACCAAAGAGGATGCTGCCAATGTAGCAGTAAAGGAGGCGGCAGTAGCGATATTGGATCGGATAAAAATAGATAAAGAGGAGGTACTTAGAATGTTGGCAGTCCTCAAAGTAGAAAAGTCACCTGGTCCAGATGGGATGCATCCTAGGTTACTGAGGGAACTATGGGTGGAAATTGCAGAAGCTCTGGCCATAATCTTACAACCCTCCTTGGATATGGGGGTGGTGCCAGAGTCTGGAAGATTGAAAATGTTGCATCCCTGTATAAAATAAGGGAAGAGGGATAAACCCGGCAACTACAGGCCAGTCAGCCTAATGTTGGTGGTGGGGTAACTTTTAGAGACAATAATCCAGGACAAAATTAATTGGCATTTGGAAAAGTATGGGCTAATAAATGCAGTGCATTGAACTAAGAGTGAACAACTGGGAGTATGGTAAGTGTGGGAGTTTTAAGGGTTAATCTCTTTTAAAATCTAATGTTAATTGCTAGTAGCTCTTAAGTAAGATCAACTGTTTTAAGTAAAAATTTAAACTTTAAATGTTTAAGTTTCTTCAGGCTTAAGCAGAGACAAACAAGCAAGCTCTCCTGCTGGAGAGCTGCTGTAGTAGTTAATTAGCTAACTGGATTAAACTGGTTCCTGAAACAGTAGCAGAGCAGTGCTGACTCACCTGAGTCACAAACAGTATAAACACAGGGGCCTGTGAGTGCAGCCAGCACTGAGTGCAGCGAACACAGAGTGAACAACTGGGAGTTTGGTAAGTGTGGGAGTTCAGTGAAGTGGGGGAAGGAGGTGCTTGCTTTTCCTAACTTCTCCCGCAGAGCAGCAGCAAATCTGAGCGGGAACAGACCGAGGCCCGAGAGCGGGGATAAAAGCAGCAGCAGACCTGCATCAATAAGAGAAACCGACAGTGTGACGTCACAGGTAAGGCAGGTAAGTGATTAGTAGTGACTGTGGGCTAAGTTTTAAGTTAACATATAACATATAACTAAATTTTAAAAACTAAACTTAATTTAATTAATTTAATGAACTAAATGAGGTAAATAATTTGATTAACACTAAACTAATTAATTAAATAAATAAAATAATGGGAGAACAGGAGATGTGTTGCTGGTGCAATATGTGGGAGCTTGTGGACATTTTTGTCCAGGGCGACTACATCTGCGGTAAGTGTCTGCGGCTCGAGGAACTTCGGCTCCGAGTTGAGGAGCTGGAGTCTGAGCTGCAGACATTGCGAGACATCAGGGAGGGAGAAAGTTACCTGGACCTCTTGCTCCAGGAGGCAGCCACACCCCTTAGATTAAATACTTTAGAATTGACACGTGGTCAGGGACAGGATGGTGTGACTGCGAGTGAGGCAGATATGGGGATCCAGGAGGTAGTATTGCAGGAGCCTCAGTCCCTGCACTTGTCCATTAGATTCGAGGTTTTTGCAACCCTTGTGGACAAGTGCGGGGACTGTGGGGAGGACGAGGGGATAGACACTGTTCTCTGCAGCCAGAAGCGTGAGTCCCAAAGGCTATGTTGCCTACCCGGTGCCAGGGTAAAGGACATCTCCTCCAGGCTGGAGAAGAACTTGGAGTGGGAGGGGGAGGATCCAGTTGTCGTGGTCCACGTAGGTAACAACGACATAGGTAGGACATAGGTTCTGCTGAGAGAGTTTGAGCAGCTAGGGACTAAATTAAAAAGCAGAACCACAAAGCTCATAATCTCTGGATTATTACCGGAGCCACGAGCAAATTGGCATAGGGTCAATAGGATCAGGGAGATGAATGCGTGGCTCAAAGATTGGTGTAGGAGAAGTGGGTTTTGATTCGTGGGGCACTGGCACCAGTACTGGGGAAAGAGAGCTGTTCCATTGGGACGGAGTACACCTGAACCATGCTGGGACCAGAGTTATAGCAAATCGAATAACTAAGGAGGTAGATAGGGCTTTAAACTAAATAAAGGGGGGGGGGAGGGTCCCAGAGAGAGAGAAATCTAGAATGCTAAAGAGAAAAGACAAGGAAGTAGTGCAGGAAAGTGATTGGGGTAAGGATAATCAGATTGTGTCAGGAAGAGACAGAGCATACAAACAAAGGAGTGCACTAACAAATAAGGTCCGGGTAAGAAAAAATGGTAATAAGACAAATAGGGCCATAGTACAAAAAAATGTTAAGATGTCTAAAAATGTTAAAAAGACAAATCTAAAGGCACTGTATCTGAATGCACGAAGCATTCGTAATAAGGTAGATGAATTAACAGCACAAATAGATGTAAACGGATACGATATAATTGCAATTACGGAGACATGGCTGCAGGGTGACCAAGGCTGGGAGTTGAATATCCAAGGATATTCGATATTTAGGAAGGACAGGCAAAAAGGAAAAGGAGGTGGGGTGGCATTGTTTGTAAAGGATGAAATCAGAGCAATAGTGAGAAAGGATATTGGCTCAGAAAATCAAGATGTAGAATCAATCTGGGTGGAGCTAAGAAGCACCAATGGGCAGAAAACATAGGTGGGAGTTGTCTATAGGCCTCCAAACAGTAGTGGTAATGTAGGGGACAGCATCAAACAGGAAATTAGAATGCATGTAACAAGGGTACTACAGTAATCATGGGTGACTTTAATCTACATATAGACTGGTCAAACCAAATTAGCAATAATACTGTGGAGGATGAATTCCTGGAGTGTGTACGAGATGGTTTTTTAGACCAGTACATTGAGGAGCCAACTAGGGAACAGGCTATCCTAGATTGGGTATTCTGCAATGAGAAGGGGTTAATTAATAATGGCCCAGAAATTGATCTCGCTCTGTTCCCGCGGGGGTAAGCCTTCCCCGCGATGTCTCACCTCGCTTATGCTTTTTCTGATCCAGCTCGCACGAACTTGATGTTCCAGACATCAGCTGTGCTGGGCTTGCGTATCCCAGCGGCGCAGTTAATTCGTGCGAGCTGTGGGATCACGTGACTCAGTTAGAGCCAATGGCAGCACACCATCTTCCATTCATAAGTCTCACAGCATGGCTGTGAGACTTATGAATCTTACACCCCCCCAAAATAACAGCTAAACCTCAATTAAATTTAAAAAAAAAACCATCACATTAATAAAATAAGTATAGTTAATTAAATTAACCATTTTAAATAAAAAATTAAATTTTTGAAAAAATTTAAAATCTTTTAAAAAGTTATAAAAATAAACTTACCTGTCTTTAAAGTCTATAAAAAAGATATACCTGTAAAAAAAAATTCAAAAAAATACTTAATTCACTACTTACCTTCTTAAAAGCGGGTCTTACTCCTTTTTACATTTCCAAAATCTTCCCTACTTACCTGCGCGTCCAAAGCATGAAGTGCACAGCGTGCGCGCAGCCTGTAGCGCGCACGCGATGCACTCAGGCCCCGCCCCCTTTTCGGAAGAGCAATTGCCGGTTTTCAGCGCATGCGCAGGGCATGCAGAAAACCGGCAATTGGAGTGGGAATACGCGAGAGTATGCAGTGCGTACTCTCGCGCACCGAGATCAATTTTCGGCCCAATCTTGTTGTGCGGGGTCCTTTAGGGAAGAGTGACCATAACATGATAGAATTCTTCATTAAGATGGAAAGTGAAGTAGTCCATTCCGAAACTAGGGTCCTAAATCTAAACAAAGGAAACTACGAAGGTATGAGGAGTGAGTTGGCTATGGTAGATTGGGGAGCTTCATTAAAAGGCATGACGGTGGATAGGCAATGGCTAACATTTAAGATATGAATGCATGAATTGCAATAGTTATACATTTCTTTCTGGCGCAAAAATACAAAAAGAAAAGCGGCCCAACCATGATTAACAAAAGAAATTAAGGATAGTATTAGATCCAAAGAGGAGTCATATAAAGTTGCCAGAAAAAGTAGCAAGCCTGAGGATTGGGAGCAGTTTAGAGTTCAGCAAAAAAGGACCAAGAGATTGATTAAGAGGGGAAAAATAGCGTGTGAGAGTAAACTTGCAAGGAACATAAAAGTGGACTGTAAAAGCTTCTACAAGTATGTAAAAAGAAAAAGATTAGTGAAGACAAATGTAGGTCCCTTACAGTCAGAAATGGGAGAATTTATAATGGGGAACAAGGAAATAGCAGAGCAATTAAACAAATACTTTGGTTCTGTCTTTACGGAAGAGGACACAAATAACTTCCCAGAAATGCTAGGGAACCAAGGGTCGAGTGAGAAGGAGGACTTAAAGGAAATTAGTATTAGTAAAAAAATAGTGCTGGAGAAATTAATGGGACAAAGTCAACATGGATTTATGAAAGGGAAATCGTGTTTGACAAACCTACTGGAGTTTTTTGAGGATGTAACTGGTAGAATAGATAAGGGAAAACCAGTGGCTGTGGTGTATTTGGATTTTCAGAAGGCCTTTGATAAAGTCCCACATAAGATGTTAGTGTGCAAAATTAAAGCACATAGGATTGGGGGTAATATACTGGCAGGGATTGAAAATTGGTTAACAGACAGGAAACAGAGAGTAGGAATAAATGGGTCTTTTTCAGGGTGGCAGGCGGTGACTAGTGGGGTACCGCAGGGATCAGTGCTTGGGCCCCAGCTATTCACAATATATATCAATGATTTGGATGAGGGAACCAAATGTAATATTTCCAAGTTTGCTGATGACACAAAACTAGGTGGGATTGTGAGTTGTGAGGAGGATGCAAAGAGGCTTCAAGGCGATTTAGACAAATTGAGTGAGTGGGCAAATACATGGCAGATGCAGTATAACGTGGATAAATGTGAAGTTGTCCACTTCAGTAGGAAAAACAGAAAGGCAGAGTATTATTTAAATGGTGATAGATTGGGAAATGTTGATATACAAAGGGACCTGGGTGTCCTTGTACACCAGTCACTGAAAGCAAACATGCAGATGCAGCAAACAGTTAGGAAGGCAAATGGTATGTTGGCCTTCATTGCAAGAGGATTTGAGTACAGAAGCAAGGATGTCTTACTACAGATATACAGGGCCTTGGTGAGACCACACCTGGAGTACTGTGTGCAGTTTTGGTCTCCTTACCTAAGAAAGGATATACTTGTCATAGACTGATTCCTGGGATGGCAGGACTGTCGTATGAGGAGATATTGGGTCAACTAGGCCTGTATTCACTAGAGTTTAGAAGAATGAGAGGGGATCTCATTGAAACATATAAAATTCTGACAGGGCTAGACAGACTAGATGCAGGGAGGATGTTTCCCCTGGCTGGGGTGTCTAGAACGAGGGGTCACAGTCTCAGGATACGGGGTAGGACATTTAGGACTGAGATGAGGAGAAATTTCTTCACTCAGAGGGTGGTGAACCTGTGGAATTCTCTACCACAGAAGGCTGTGGATCCAAGTCACTGAATATATTTAAGAAGGAGATAGATAGATTTCTAGACACAAAAGGCGTCAAGGGGTATAGGGAGAGAGCGGGAATATGGTATTTAGATAGAAGATCAGCCATGATCATACTGAATGGTGGAGCAGGCTCAAAGGGCCGAATGGCCGACTCCTGCTCCTATGTTTCTATGTTTCTAAATGAAAGTCAGCACGGATTTGTTAAAGGCAAATCGCGTTTCACTAACTTGATTGAGTTCTTTGATGAAGAAACTGAAAGGGTTGATGAGGGTAGTGTGGATGATGTGTATATGGACTTTCAAAAATCTACAGGAATATGGGGAAAGAACAGGGGAGTGGGACTAATTGGATAGCTCTTTCAAAGAGCCGGCACAGGCACGATGGGCTGAATGGCCTCCTTCGGTGCTGTATCATTCTATGATTCCATGAAATAGTGGTTAGGATATATGATCTTGCTTGTCTGGGCAGTCCCTGCAGCACAATTCCGTTTATACTTGTGAATCTTCTGGCAGGATCTTGTCCGAAACATGATGGCAATGGTTTGTGCTAACCTGACCTAACCCTTTAAATTTACAGTTCGAAGGTTGGCAAATCCAAGGAGTTATGGCTACTGATAAATCTCTGAGCAAAATTGTAAGTGCTTGAAAATGTTTCTGCAGGTCAGTGACTGACTTTCTTTTCCAAAAGATTGTTTTGTATCTGTAGCAAAAGCTCAGTAATGTTTGCGTAGCAATCTAAGCCGCAATCTTGAACAGCATCGTGCACGTGTTCAGAGTACTGGAGTTCTACAAGCCAGATTATAGCTGATAACTTTCCACTAAGCCTCGCCATCATGTGTTCATATTCACTGATCTCGTGGACCAAGACCTTTCACTGACAAATGATGTTTTTGAGCTTTCCACAAATAAGCATTAGCTAAACTTGGTTAGAAAAGGGCAGCACCCTCGCATATAGGAGCACCCTCATGTATAGCAACATCTTCATAAAGCGCGTGCTGGGATCTTGATTCTCAGTTTTCCTGTTTTATTTAAATACACATTTACCCAGAAGTTGTTGACCATTGATTAGAGAGCAGATCCATCTTTGCCTCTTTGCAATTGGGAAAGAGAAACATTCATTGGCAAAGATTGTAAAGATAGTTGTTGATTTGCTCTGTCAGCCTGGTCTCCATAATGTGCATCTCGCTGGATCTAATTTTTTGATCTGTCTTTTCTTACATTTTCTGTCCAACATCTCCTCTTCCTGGTTTTATATCCCATAACCACGCCAATGTTTACAACCTTGAGCCTAAACTGGCTAGCAAGCCGACCTTTACACAAGTATTCAGCCAGTCAAAGGACACTTGCACAATGTTGATCCCACCTTCCCTCTGGACAACAGATACCTTGTCCGAGAGGTCATAATTCACATCTGAGCTTGGTATTAAGTGTTGACAGGCTATTTGCCTATGAAGGGCCACATGGCCAACCCCAATCCTGCCCTTACTGGACCCATGAACCAGTGATTCCAGGAGAGGTTGCTGAATAGTCATCAGTAATGGCCAATTTCTGTCCCTCCACCCAAACAAACTGCTGGAGCTTTGACATCAATTGTAGCACACCTGCCGAGCTGAGATCTAATTCAGCGCAGACTGGAGATCCAGCATGGCACCTTCCTGAGCTATTAAGTGTCAGTTTGGCTTAGTGGCAGCACTTGCACCTCTGAGTCAGAAGGTTGTGGGTTCAAACACCACTCCAGGATGTTTCCCCTGGCTGGGGAGTCTAGAACCAGGGGTCACACTCTCAGATAAGGGGTCGGCCATTTAGGACTGAGATGAGGAGAAATTTCTTCACTCAGAGGGTGATGAATCTTTGGAATTCTCTACCCCAGAGGGCTGTGGAGGCTCAGTCATTGAGTATATCCAAGACAGAGATTGATAGAATCAAGGGATATGGGGATAGTGCAGGAAAGTGGAGATGAGGTAGATGATCAGCCATGATCTTATTGAATGGTGAAGCAGGCTCGAGGGGCCGAATGGCCGACTCCTGCTCCTATTTCTTATGTTCTTATGTCAGCACATAACCTAGACTGATGCCTAAGTAAAGTACTGAGGGAGCGCTGCACTGTCGGAGGGGCAGTACTGAGGCAGCGCTGCACTGTTGGAGGGGCAGTACTGAGGCAGCGCTGCACTGTCGGAGGGGCAGTACTGAGGGAGGGCTGCACTGTCGGAGGGGCAGTACTGAGGGAGCACCGCACTGTCGGAGGGGCAGTACTGAGGGAGCGCTGCACTGTCGGAGGGGCAGTACTGAGGCAGCGCTGCACTGTTGGAGGGGCAGTACTGAGGCAGCGCTGCACTGTCGGAGGGGCAGTACTGAGGGAGGGCTGCACTGTCGGAGGGGCAGTACTGAGGGAGCGCCGCACTGTCAGAGGGACAGTACTGAGGGAGCGCTGCACTGTCAGAGGGGCAGTACTGAGGCAGCGCTGCACTGTCAGAGGGGCAGTACTGAGGGAGCACTGCACTGTCAGAGGGACAGTACTGAGGCAGCGCTGCACTGTCAGAGGGACAGTACTGAGGGAGCGCTGCACTGTCGGAGGGACAGTACTGAGGCAGCGCTGCACTGTCAGAGGGGCAGTACTGAGGCAGCGCTGCACTGTCAGAGGGGCAGTACTGAGGGAGCACTGCACTGTCAGAGGGACAGTACTGAGGCAGCGCTGCACTGTCAGAGGGACAGTACTGAGGGAGCGCTGCACTGTCGGAGGGACAGTACTGAGGCAGCGCTGCACTGTCAGAGGGGCAGTACTGAGGCAGCACTGCACTGTCGAAGAGGTAGTACTGAGGCAGCGCTGCACTGTCAGAGGGGCAGTACTGAGGGAGCGCTGCACTGTCAGAGGGACAGTACTGAGGGAGCGCTGCACTGTCAGAGGGGCAGTACTGAGGCAGCGCTGCACTGTCAGAGGGGCAGTACTGAGGGAGCACTGCACTGTCAGAGGGGCAGTACTGAGGCAGCGCTGCACTGTCAGAGGGGCAGTACTGAGGCAGCGCTGCACTGTCAGAGGGGCAGTACTGAGGGAGCGCTGCACTGTCAGAGGGACAGTACTGAGGGAGCGCTGCACTGTCGGAGGGACAGTACTGAGGGAGCGCTGCACTGTCGGAGGGACAGTACTGAGGGAGCGCTGCACTGTCGGAGGGACAGTACTGAGGGAGCGCTGCACTGTCGGAGGGGCAGTACTGAGGGAGCGCCGCACTGTCGGAGGGACAGTACTGAGGGAGCGCCGCACTGTCGGAGGGACAGTACTGAGGGAGCGCTGCACTGTCGGAGGGACAGTACTGAGGGAGCGCTGCACTGTCAGAGGGACAGTACTGAGGGAGCGCTGCACTGTCGGAGGGACAGTACTGAGGGAGCGCTGCACTGTCAGAGGGACAGTACTGAGGCAGTGCTGCACTGTCGGAGAGGCAGTACTGAGGCAGCGCTGCACTGTCAGAGGGGCAGTACTGAGGCAGCGCTGCACTGTCGGAGGGGCAGTACTGAGGGAGCGCTGCACTGTCGGAGGGACAGTACTGAGGGAACGCTGCACTGTCGGAGGGGCAGTACTGAGGGAGCGCCGCACTGTCGGAGGGACAGTACTGAGGGAGCGCCGCACTGTCGGAGGGACAGTACTGAGGGAGCGCTGCACTGTCGGAGGGACAGTACTGAGGGAGCGCTGCACTGTCAGAGGGACAGTACTGAGGGAGCGCTGCACTGTCGGAGGGACAGTACTGAGGGAGCGCTGCACTGTCAGAGGGACAGTACTGAGGCAGTGCTGCACTGTCAGAGGGGCAGTACTGAGGGAGCGTCGCACTGTCGGAGGGGCAGTACTGAGGCAGCGCTGCACTGTCAGAGGGGCAGTACTGAGGCAGCGCTGCACTGTCGGAGGGGCAGTACTGAGGGAGCGCTGCACTGTCAGAGGGACAGTACTGAGGGAGCGCTGCACTGTCGGAGGGACAGTACTGAGGGAACGCTGCACTGTCGGAGGGACAGTACTGAGGGAGCGCTGCATTGTCGGAGGGACAGTACTGAGGGAGCGCTGCACTGTCGGAGGGACAGTACTGAGGGAGCGCCGCACTGTCGGAGGGGCAGTACTGAGGGAGCGCCGCACTGTCGGAGGGACAGTACTGAGGGAGCGCCGCACTGTCGGAGGGACAGTACTGAGGGAGCGCTGCACTGTCGGAGGTGCTGATCTTTGGTTGAGATGTCAAACCGAGACCCCGTCTGCTTGTTCAGGTGGACAATTAACTGGTTATTTTTCTCATTGCTTTTTGTGGGGCTTGCTGTGTGTGTATGATGCCCAAGGGTAGAGATTCTCTTCTCTATGTCATTAATGCTGTCGCATGTGTATTGAATGTTTTTGGAAGTATTCCTTCTCTCCAGTAGCTCTCGCAAGCTCAGAGACAGAGGAGGGATGGAATGGCCAAATCTTACAACTGTCTTTAAAGCCTTGGCTTGGAAAAAAAACATTTACTTGGATAGTTGGGGAATTCTTCATCTAAGGTAAACCCTTGACTGGCAATGAGCTTTCGTGTGTTACATCTGCCAAGCCAGGATCCAGTGCTCATTGAGCCCTCTAGACAAACCCTTCCCCTCCAACTCCCAGTCTCCATTCTGACATCTTATGGTCTTGAATTGTACAGAAAAACATTGGTGTTTTCGGGTCAGTGTGACACAAAAGGAGCCATTCCCCCAATATTGGGATATTGAGTCTCCGGTTTAGAGCGATGAGGTGACATGTGGAAGCCTGGTCCAGAAGCAGGTGGTACACAACCTTTAGCGCAGATACAGTCAGTCCTTCAACATTCGGGTTTTGAAACTACAGAAATAATCCCTTACTGCTTCTCAATCTTAATATCTAACAGTCCCCTCCCACCCCACCCCCCTTTCTGGGATCCTGGGGGTTTTACCAGAGATCCACAGCTCATCTTGTGAGCATCACATCCCCATCGACAGCCATTTGCTCCTCCAGTTTAAATTTAAATTATTAATATTGCACATCATGACAAAGGAAATCATAACATGTTGCACAGAAAGCTACAGTGAAAACTAAGCTCCAAAAACTGCCATATATCAACAATTTGAACAGATAGGAAGTGACAGTGACTCAGTAGAGTGGTCCCAATTAACAGCGGTGACATCATTCGACAGTAAATCTTACTCCAATTTATTTTAAATTCACTTAAAGGTTTAAATTGAAAGCGATAGTTGTAAAAAAAATGAAAAGCAGGTTTTAATTTTCCTTTCTGGGCAGGGTTGTGAGGATGTGTGTGTCTCCACTGCCTGCTTTGTATTGCTGCATGAAGATTTCAAGGTGACCCTGGCAGTAGATTACACACCGACTCTGGGTGGAAGTGTTGCTGCAGCAGTCACTGCCCACTGACTCTCACTTCTGCCTCAGGGATATTTTAACTACAGCAATTACTCCATCAAATTAGTTTTCATGTAATTCTCAAGGTGACTAATTGCTCAATAAATCACAGGGTCCAAACACAGAACAAAGAAATGGTGAGAACACACAGTTCATGCTGAGGTGAAGACCAGATCTTTTTTTGAGGTGCTACAGAAGGATTATTATGAATATATTCCCACGACACATTAGGTTAATAATATATAACCGGTGAAGTGCGTAATAGAATATTTCCTGACATTTTTTACTCGGTGGTAGCTGAATTAAGAATTATGGTTTTATTAACCAGTTACTATGAGTTGTTTCAGGCTGATGTCTACCTGTGTGTCTCCACTTTTAGATCCTGGTTTTATCTTTTGTGATGTTACAATGACCCTGGGCTAGAAACTCATGAGGCTGATGTGGGACTTCTGCCCACCCTTGGAATGATCCCTGACCCTGTCCTTGACCCCGTCCCCAATCCTGGGGTCAGGTTGAGGTGATTGACATAACTGTCGCACACTATTTTGTGCCATTATTGGGGCTCCTGCCTTGGTGGGGAGGGATTTCACCGCAACACATTGCCACCATTTCAAACAGGCCGCAGGGAAAGAAGCCGCTCAATGACCCTGGGCTGGCCCTCCAGGAGCTCTCGGACCCCCGCCTCGCACAGGCCCAATCTCAATGACCCTGGGCTGGCCCTCCAGGAGCTCTCGGACCCCCGCCTCGCACAGGCCCAATCTCAATGACCCTGGGCTGGCCCTCCAGGAGCTCTCGGACCCCCGCCTCGCACAGGCCCAATCTCAATGACCCTGGGCTGGCGCTCCAGGAGCTCTCGGACCCCCGCCTCGCACAGGCCCAATCTCAATGACCCTGGGCTGGCGCTCCAGGAGCTCTCGGACCCCCGCCTCGCACAGGCCCAATCTCAATGACCCTGGGCTGGCGCTCCAGGAGCTCTCGGACCCCCGTCTCGCACAGGCCCAATCTCAATGACCCTGGGCTGGCGCTCCAGGAGCTCTCGGACCCCCGCCTCGCACAGGCCCAATCTCGGCAGGACTGGGCTTTTGGTTCGACCGCGCAGCCAACCGCTTTCACTTGCGTCTGCGTGGAAGGCCAAATGCAAGAAGTGCCCCCCCCCCACAACCGGGACCCTCCTCAGTGCGCCACCCCCCCTCCCCCAATCACCTCCCTTCCAGCGGGATTTGGCATTTGACAGAAAAAGGGGCCCAAGATCCCATATGCTTTGCTAACTACTCTCAATATGTCTTGCCACCTTCAAAGATCTATGCACATTAACCCCAAGGTCCTTCTGTCCCTGCACAGTTCTAAAGAGTGTGCGGGGACAGAGGGACCTGGGGGTTCATGTGCATAGATCTTTGAAGGTGGCAGGACATATTGAGAGAGTAGTTAGCAAAGCATATAGGATCTTGGGCTTCATAAATAGAGATATTGAGTACAAAAGCAGGGAAGTTATGCTGAACCTTTATAAAGCTCTGGTTAGGCCACAACTAGAGTATTGCATCCAGTTCTGGTCACCACACTTTAGGAGGGATGTGAAGGTCCTTGAGAGGGTGCAGAGGAGATTTACCAGAATTGTTCCAGGGATGAGGGATTTCAGCTACAAGGTTAGGTTGGAGAAGCTGGGGTTGTTCTCCTTGGAGCAAAGGAAGTTGAGGGGAGATTTGATAGAGGTGTACAAGATTATGATGGGTTTGGCTAAGGTAGACAGAGAAAGGCTGTTACCATTAGCTGATGGTACAAGGACTAGGGGACACAGATATAAGGTTTTGGGCAAGAAATACAGGGGGGATATGAGGAAGAACTTTTTTAATGATCTGAAACTCGCTGCCGACGAGGGTGTTGGAAGTGGAGACAATCAATGAATTCAAAAGGAAATTGGATAGGCACTTGAGGGAAATAAACTTGCAGGGCTACGGGGATAGAGCGGGGGAATGGGACTGACTGGATTGCTCTACAGAGAGCTGGCACGGACTCGATGAGCCGAATGGCCTCTTTCTGTGCCGTAATGACTCTATGACCCATCACCCCCATGTCCTGCCTCAAATTCCTTTGACTGCCCACCAGGATTGGGCAAACTATTCACCCCCCTGGAAAGAATATTCCATGCCCCTAATTATAGCACTTTTGGGAGCATTACATAGTATGCTTCCAACCACATATCCGCGCCATCTCTAAGACCACCTATTTCCACCTCCGTAATATCGCCCGACTCTGCCCTGCCTCAGCTCATCCGCTACTGAAACCCTCATCCATGGCTTTGTTACTTCCAGACTTGACTAATCCAACGCACTCCTGACTGACCTCCCATGTTCTACCCTACGCAAACTTGAGGTCATCCAAAACTCGGCTGCCCATGTCTTAGCTCGCACCAAGTCCCGTTCACCCATCACCCCTGTGCTCACTGACATACATTGGTTCCTGGTTAAGCAACGCCTCAATTTTAAAATTCTCATCCTTGTTTTCAAATCCTTCCATAGCCTCGCCCCTCCCTATCTCGGTAATCTCCTCCAGCCCCACAACCCCCCGAGATCTCTGCGCTCCTCTAATTCTGGCCTCTTGAGTATCCCTGATTTTAATCGCTCCACCATTGGTCATCTGCCCTAATATCTCTTCATGTGGCTCGGTGTCGAATTTTGTTTTATAACGCTCCTGTGAAGCGCCTTGGAACATTTTACTACATTAAAGGCACTATATAAATACACGTTGTTGTTGTTGTACTATTAGGCACAGGAGGAGGCCATTCACCCCATCGGTTCTGCTCGGCCATTCAATTAGATCATTGGCTGATCTGAAACTCAACTCCATTTTACCCGCCTTCGCTCTGTATCCCTTATACAACAAAAATGTGTCGATCTCGGTCTTGAAAGCTCCAATTGTCCCCCAGTATCCATTACCAAAGGGGACTCGCATTTTAAGGTAGTTCCTGTATTAATGAAGGAGCACTCCTGTTAGAAACTGATGTACTGCAAATTAAAATATGATAATGAAGGGTTTAAAGTATGAGAATAAAACTGCCTGATAATATGTGGGTGTGCTCGGTCACTCCTTCCACAAGTGAGACACGCTCAATTCATGGAGGTGTAAAGATTTGTGCTGTTAAACATTTATATCTGCCATGATACAGTCGTTAGACATTTACAAGTATATTTTCCATAAGTGTTAAATATCATGATGTTTGTGGAGATTGTATAAAAGATAACAATGGCTGGCTGATCACTATTCAGAGTTTTCCATCAGAAAAGGTGAGCTGTAGTTACTTCAATTGAAAGATTTTCCCAAAAGTTGTCTTGTTGACCATTTAGGAGGAGACGCTGAAGGGTTGTGTTGGAAGAAATATAAATGAGCAGGAGGCTTTGTGTCCACATGGAGAGCTGGCAGAATGCCGAGATTGGGGAACCAATAATTTAGTCGCGACTGAAGGATTTCTTGTAGCGCAGAGAATGGGTGTTGAGGCTTTCGTCAGTTGTCTGATAAATGGAATGGTAGCAGTTGGAGAGGGTGACCAGAGGGCGTCGACTGTGTTAAAGACTCACCAATCACAGAAGAAACTGCCCAGGAAACAGGTGTGTCGCAACAGAATGTGTGCCCGGAGACCACTGCACAGTGAAGCTCAGACTCGCCACAGAGCTGTTAATGAGGTGTGCCATCTGGCGCCCAAAGACCTGCTGGGGCAACCCGTATTTGCACTGCCGTGTAGGTCACTTTTATGTTACAAGATCCTTCCAGTCAGGACCCAGCCATTCCCTCCAGTGATCCATCAAGGAGATAATTGCAGGCCTGTTTAGTAACTTTCCCACCCACAAACACATCAGCAATGACCAGCGCAACATTAGAAATGGAGGAGGCTGGTGTACCTTTGGCAAGCAAGCAAGCAACATGGTAACTACAAAGGGCTATCACTGCATCAGTTTGTGTTGTCAGAAAATAATGTTCATCGGTGGTGGTGGGGGCGAAGTAATGATGCGTACACGTGCAGGAAGAGGAGGATGGAGAGCTGGGTCTCCAGGGACATTTATATACGGTGCAATCATGACCGATGGCACCTCTGCATAACCTAATTACCCAGAAGGGAAGATATAATGAGGCACATGGATGAATCAGTATTCATAACACAAACCGTTGGGATGCTAAAGTAATAATTCAGATATTTGGAACCGTTGGTGCAATGTGTCCCAGACAAGGTTGGCTAAATTGTAACTGCTGTATGTTTGCACAATAACACAATGGCCGTTTGCTTTATAGATTTGCAGGGGGAGAATGAGGCACAAATGCCGGTTCTGTGGGAGACAGTAGCTTCAGGAACTGATTGCCCAGTTCTTCCAGCGAGATCCAGTGTTTCCTTATGACTTTCCATTGGGCACATACACAATGACAGGACGATTGTTTTGATTTACCTGTTTATATTTTGCAGAGAACTGTGCATGTTCGGTTAGGTTTCGTAATGACCACTGGGCTAATTGGAAGACAACAAGATATGTGAAAAGTGAATACAACTTATTGCATGAATGAGTAGAGGTGTAGAGGAGATTTACCAGAATGGTTCTGGGGATGGGGGATCTTAGCTACAAGGACAGGTTGGAGAAGCTGGATTTGTTTTCATTAGAGCAAAGGAGGTTGAGGGGTGATTTGAAAGAGGTGTACAAGATTATGATGGCTTTGGATAGGCTAGACGGGGAAAGGTTGTTCCCACTAGTTGATGGTACAAGGACTAGGGGACAGATTTAAGGTTTTGGGCAAGAGATACAGGGGGGATGTGAGGAAAATCTTTTTTACGCAGCGAGTGGTGATGACCTGGAATTCGCTGCCGACGGAAGTGGTGGAAGCGGAGACACTCAATATTTTCAAGGGGAGACTGGATAGGCACTTGAGCGAATTAAACTTGCAGGGCTACGGGGATAGAGCGGGGGAATGGGACTGACTGGATTGCTCTACAGAGAGCCGGCACGAACTCGATGGGCCAAATGGCCTCCTTCTGTGCCGTATGACTCTATGGGGGAAAAATTAGGTCGCGCCCCATTTGGGGCGCAAATATCGTCTGGACGCAAATATTAGCGCCTGGCGCTAATTATCGCCACTGACTGGAAACTTCACTTTTACCGCCCCGGGAGGTGAGTGGAGCGCTAAATCAGGCGCTGCACACCTGTCTTAAGGCGCAAAGGCCGAGCAGTGAGGCGCTAACTCAGCGCGCGAGCGCAGCACAGCTGCTGCCAGTTAGCGAGGGAACACAGACACACTGGCGCCGGCCACTTCTTAAAGCGGGGGGGGGGCAACTTGCTCCCCAGCCACACCCTGCTCATTGCAGCCTTGAATCTCGGCCTGGAGAGACCTGTGAATCCATTTTGCTGCCAAGGATGGAGAGGGTGAGAGAACGAGCTCATCGCTTCATCGAGCGGGCCTTGGATGCTCTGGTTGGCGCGGTGGAGCGCAGAAGATGTATACTCTTCCCTGAGAGTGGCAGGAGGCCTTTGCCACGCGAGTACAGAAGAGTGTGGAGGGAGGTGGCTCAGAGCGTCTCCTCCAGGAGCATGGTGCCCAGGACCCATACTCAATGCCGCAAAAAGTTCAACGACCTCACTCGGGTCGTCAGGGTGAGTGGCTTTTTCTCAATACCTCTCCATCCCTCCATCTCAACCTCACTCTATGGCCAGAGGGTCTTAAAACCCCAATGCCCAACACTCATCCAACACCTATGGCCCTTTCATGAAACACACACACACATTCCACACTTTGCATACAGTAAGGGCTATTCACCTATGGGAGGCACATCAGGCAAGACTATGGCTGCATACAGTAAGGGCTATTCACCTATGGGAGGCACATCAGGCAAGACCATGGCTGTATATTTACTCAGATGCTGTCCTTTTTCTTACAGGCCAAGCTGGCGCATAATCGGAGACAGCAGCAACGGACAGGTGGAGGGCGGCCTCAGCTGCAACCCCTCAGTGATCTTGAGGAGCGCGTCCACAGGATTGTGGCAAGCCGGGTGATCGGTCCCGTCGCCACCGGAGACGCCGACCCCGTTCTGGACAGCAATGGTAAGGTCATCACCTTTTTGTCCTCTGTCCTTCCACTTGTCCCTCACAACACCAGCCTTTGACACTTTCAATCCAACTTGCTAACTCGCTGCACTTATTCCTCCCTTACTGCCACCCTGTCCTCACGCTAAAGCCACTCTTGTACCTCCCTGCTTTCAGATGGTGATTCACCAGCTGAGGAGACGGGCCCTGTGGCTGCCACTGGGAGTGAAGCTGCAGCCGAGGAGGAAGAGGAAGCCGGAGCATCAGTGCCACCCTCTCCCGAGGAAGCCCATGCCCACACTGGGAACACGCCTTCCCTGGAGGGGAGCAGGGGGGAAGGGTCTGATGAGGGTGAAGCTCCAGGACCCAGCGGGCTGCAGCAACGCCATGGGGGTAGGGAAGAACGGGGGCCTTCTCCCCAGAGGGAGAGTAGGCCAGAGACTCCTACTGCAATGGACGCAGAGGAGGAGCGGCTGATCGCAGAAATGAACACCCAGGCGGTGGGCATGCACACTGAGCTCATGGGTGCAGTGGGAAGGGTGCCCGAATGCATTGAGTCACTGACAAGGAGTGTGGAGCACTTCGCTGTAGCACAGGCGGATGCCACACTAACGCTTAGTGCTGCAATTCAGTCACTGGCTGCCGTGATCCCATCTCTGACTGCTCTCATGCAGACTCAGATTGAGGCCACGCGAGCACAGACTGCTGCCAACCTCGATGGTTCGTTCACATGTCCCCGGGGCTCTCACCGCGCCGCAGCAGGCCAGCAATCTGTTCTCCAGCAGATTGCTCCGGATGCTGAAGTGCTGCCCCGTGGGAGTGCCAGTGTGTCGGGCGAGCAGGGAGTTGCTGTCCTCTCTCACGATGACAGCATTCCTGCTGCCAACACTGTCACTTCTCCACTGCACTTGCCACCGCCTGTAGGACAGACTGCTGCCACCCATGCAGAGTTGGTGCAGTCTGCAGCCGGGCCCTCCAGGCCCAGAACTGGTCGAGGCCGTCCTTCAGGGGCATCTGCAGTGTCAGGGTCTGACGAGCAGCAGCCTTCCACCAGCCTTGCTGCAGCCACTGAGGTCCCATTACGGAGGAGCAGTAGGGTTAGAAGGGGGGAAGTGCGCAAGGGAAGGAGATCACCCTCGAAGGGCAAAAAGTAGGAGGTGTGACAAAATGCTGGTCATTTTTTTATTAAAGGTCGAGGTTCATGGTCCAACTTTTGTTTAGTGTTTTGGACATTATCTCCAGGTTGTGAGAACCAGTTATGTTATTGACTGTTTTTTTGTGTTTATTTCTATGAGTTTGTCATGAGGAATTGACACACACAGAGTTTGTAAAATAAATAAGTTTCTGTATTCAAAATATACATGGTTGGTGTTTGGAATTATTGGTGCCTTGGCCGGCTTAGGGGTTGCGTGCTGGGTTCATTGATGTTGTTAGCAATGGCAGAAGCCATTTCCACAGCAGGGGCCCTAGAAGCGGCTTGCTATTAGCCGTTGACGGACGGCCCTTGCAGTTTCACCATTGTGGGCTGCCCTCCCGCCTTGGTGCTGCTGATGATCATCCTCCTCGTCCTCTTCCTCCTCTTCCTCCTCCTCCTCTGGTGGTGCTCCAAGGCCTGGTGGCATTGGCTGGGTCCTGACGATTGCCATGTTATGCAACATGCAGCACACAACTACGAAGTTGGATACTCGCTCAGGCGAGTACTGCAGGGCTCCTCCAGAATGGTCGAGACAGCGGAACCGTTGCTTCAGCACGCCGATTGTGTGCTCAATTATGTTCCTGGTAGCTTGATGGCTCTCATTGTACCGCAGCTCAGCAGGGGTGTTGGGCGTACGGAGCGGTGTCATCAGCCAGGTGCTCAATGCATACCCCTTGTCCCCGAGAAGCCAACCAACTGGCTGATGCGGTGCCTCGAAAAGTTCTGCCACAGTAGTCTGGCGCAGGATAAAAGCATCGTGGCAGCTGCCAGGATAGTGGGCATTGACAGCGAGTATCAGCTGTCTGTGGTCACAGACCAACTGAACATTCAAGGAATGGAACCCCTTTCTGTTCCGGAATTCCTCAGCATTCTCATGCGGAGCACGCAAAGCCACATGCGTGCAGTCAATGGCGCCCTGCACCATGGGGAAGCCCGCTATCCTCGCAAAGCCCAGAGCGCGGTCACGCTGCTTGTCTGGGGTCATGGGGAAAGAGATGAACTCTCGTCTCCTTTTAAAGAGGGCATTTGTGACCTGCCGGATGCAGCAATGCACCGCGAACTGGGAGATATTGGCGAGGTCCCCAGCAGCAGCTTGAAATGAGCCAGTAGCGTAGAAGTTGAGAGCCACTGTGACCTTCACTGCCACCGACAGAGACGTCCTGGACCTCAGTTGAGGCTGCAGATCTGGCTGCAGCAGGTGGCAGAGCTCAGTGACCACCTCCTTGCTGAATCGCAGCCTTCGCAAACACAGCTCCTCAGACATATGAATGTAGGAGAGCTGTTCACGATATACCCTGGGAGGGTAAGCTCTCCTGTACATATGCCTGTTGGCCCTCCTCCGTCTGGCCATCATTGCCACTCTCTCTCTGCGTCTCTGTGTCCTCCGATTCAGCTGGAGCAGGACGACGCCCCCAATCAGTGCAGCCCCCATAGTCTCTTTGCAAGCAAAGTAATGAAGGACAGCAACTAAAGTACTAGCGAAGTTAGGATCAGTAGGCAAAACTACCTCACAAAGCGTTGAGTCAATGCAGAAGTCTCTCTTTCTCTCTCTCCGAATCTCTCTCTCTCTCTCAGAACGAGTGGTGCAAAAATGTCAACCACAGAAAAAGACAGGAAGAGGCCCCCTTTAAATAGCGCCCCCCCCAGCCCCACAGCGATTGATAGCGTTCCAGTCTTCCGGTCGTTGGATGCGCCAGGCGGTAAGGCAGGGGGCGCCACTCAATTTCCGCTCCGGGGCGCCACAAGGGCGTTGCACCATGGAATGACGTAACAATCTGCGCGCGCAGGTGGTCGCAGCGGTAAAGTTTAGCACCGCCGCACAATCTCTAGTTAAGTTCCCGAGCGGCGCAAACATCGCTGCGCCCGGGCGTTAGCGGCTTTGCGCCCCATTAGCGCCCTCTTAAGGCGCTAACGGGAGGCGCAACCAACTGAATTTTTACCCCTATGACTATGTCTCTATGTGTGTTATGTCTTTGCTGTATTTTACGATTGTGTTGTCCACTTGTGCTTTGTGAACTTTGCTAGCAGCTCTTAGAACGCAGGGTACATAGCAGGGTAGCTTTGGAGCATAATGAGGAAGTGCAGAAGATATATTACCCTGATGGGTCTTGTTCAGTCCCCCTGTGATGTAGTCATTCTGAACGCTAGTCTTCCTAAGGCAGAACCTATCCCCACTTACACAGGACTTTGCAAAATTGCTGTCATCATGAATGTTAACTGTCAAGTTCTGTTCCATTTCACAGCTGGCACTGCTGGAGGATATATACTGATCAATGGAAGGTAACAATTCTGGACATAGAAAATACAGAATTTATAGCACAGATGGAGGCCATTCAGCCCATCGTGCCTGCGACAATGCTAGTTCTTGAACTGGCGCCATCTACTCTAATCCCATTTTCCTGTATTCTTTTATGTTCTTCCTTTCAAATACTTATCCACTTCCCCTTTATGCTCACACAGAAATCTGTCTCGGAGACCTGCATCCCAAGGAAATTGAGGAGAGGCACTCAACAGGCTGGGCTTCACCCATAATATCTTGGCACTTCCAAACATCCCTCAGTGGTACTCTCTCCTGAGTGCTCTGTCATTCATCCTTTTATTCCTCCTATACATCACTAAAAGTTTCTTGCAGTGTCAGTCCCTGCGCTGGTGTGTCAGTCTCTACACTGGTGTGTGTCAGTCTCTGCGCTGGTGTGTCAGTCTCTCCGCTGGTGTGTGTCAGTCTCTGTGCTGGTGTGTGTCAGTCTCTGCGCTGGTGTGTGTCAGTCTCTCCGCTGGTGTGTGTCAGTCTCTCCGCTGGTGTGTGTCAGTCCCTGCGCTGGTGTGTGTCAGTCTCTGCGCTGGTGTGTCAGTCTCTGCGCTGGTGTGTGTCAGTCCCTGCGCTGGTGTGTCAGTCTCTCCGCTGGTGTGTGTCAGTCTCTGTGCTGGTGTGTGTCAGTCCCTGCGCTGGTGTGTCAATCCCTGTGCTGCTGTGTCAGTCCCTGCGCTGGTGTGTCAGTCCCTGCGCTGGTGTGTGTCAGTCCCTGCGCTGGTGTGTCAGTCCCTGCGCTGGTGTGTGTCAGTCCCTGCGCTGGTGTGTCAATCCCTGCGCTGGTGTGTCAGTCCCTGCGCTGGTGTGTGTCAGTCTCTGCGCTGGTGTGCCAGGTCCTGCGCTGGTGTGTCAGTCCCTGCGCTGGTGTGTCAGTCCCTGCGCTGGTGTGTGTCAGTCCCTGCGCTGGTGTGTCAGTCCCTGCGCTGGTGCGTCAGTCCCTGCGCTGGTGTGTGTCAGTCTCTGCGCTGGTGTGTCAGTCCCTGCGCTGGTGTGTGTCAGTCCCTGCGCTGGTGTGTCAATCCCTGCGCTGGTGTGTCAGTCCCTGCGCTGGTGTGTGTCAGTCTCTGCGCTGGTGTGTCAGTCCCTGCGCTGGTGTGTGTCAGTCCCTGCGCTGGTGTGTCAGGCCCTGCGCTGGTGTGTCAGTCCCTGCGCTGGTGTGTCAATCCCTGCGCTGGTGTGTCAGTCCCTGCGCTGGTGTGTGTCAGTCTCTGCGCTGGTGTGTCAGGCCCTGCGCTGGTGTGTCAGTCCCTGCGCTGGTGTGTCAATCCCTGCGCTGGTGTGTCAATCCCTGCGCTGGTGTGTCAGTCTCTGCGCTGGTGTGTCAGTCTCTGCGCTGGTGTGTGTCAGTCCCTGCGCTGGTGTGTCAGTCCCTGCGCTGGTGTGTGTCAGTCCCTGCGCTGGTGTGTCAGTCCCTGCGCTGGTGTGTGTCAGTCTCTGCGCTGGTGTGTCAATCCCTGCGCTGGTGTGTCAGTCTCTGCGCTGGTGTGTCAATCCCTGCGCTGGTGTGTCAATCCCTGCGCTGGTGTGTCAATCCCTGCGCTGGTGTGTGTCAGTCCCTGCGCTGGTGTGTCAGTCCCTGCGCTGGTGTGTGTCAGTCCCTGCGCTGGTGTGTGTCAGTCCCTGCGCTGGTGTGTTTCAGTCCCTGCGCTGGTGTGTGTCAGTCCCTGCGCTGGTGTGTGTCAATCCCTGCGCTGGTGTGTCAGTCCCTGCGCTGGTGTGTCAATCTCTGCGCTGGTGTGTTAATCCCTGCGCTGGTGTGTGTCAATCCCTGCGCTGGTGTGTGTCAATCCCTGCGCTGGTGTGTGTCAGTCCCTGCGCTGGTGTGTGTCAGTCCCTGCGCTGGTGTGTGTCAGTCCCTGCGCTGGTGTGTGTCAGTCCCTGCGCTGGTGTGTCAGTCCCTGCGCTGGTGTGTCAGTCCCTGCGCTGGTGTGTGTCAGTCCCTGCGCTGGTGTGTCAGTCTCTGCGCTAGTGTGTCAGTCCCTGCGCTGGTGTGTCAATCTCTGCGCTGGTGTGTCAGTCCCTACGCTGGTGTGTCAATCTCTGCGCTGGTGTGTCAATCCCTGCGCTGGTGTGTGTCAGTCTCTGCGCTGGTGTGTCAATCCCTGCGCTGGTGTGTGTCAGTCCCTGCGCTTGTGTGTCAGTCTCTACACTGGTGTGTGTCAGTCTCTGCGCTGGTGTGTGTCAGTCCCTGCGCTGGTGTGTCAATCCCTGCGCTGGTGTGTGTCAGTCCCTGCGCTGGTGTGTGTCAGTCCCTGCGCTGGTGTGTGTCAGTCCCTGCGCTGGTGTGTGTCAATCCCTGCGCTGGTGTGTGTCCGTTCCTGCGCTGGAGTGTGTCAGTCTCTGCGCTGGTGTGTGTCAGTCCCTGCGCTGGTGTGTCAGTCCCTGCACTGGTGTGTCAGTCCCTGCGCTGGTGTGTCAGTCCCTGCGCTGGTGTGTCAGTCCCTGCGCTGGTGTGTGTCAATCCCTGCACTGGTGTGTCAGTCCCTGCGCTGGTGTGTGTCAGTCCCTGCGCTGGTGTGTGTCAGTCTCTACACTGGTGTGTGTCAATCCCTGCGCTGGTGTGTGTCAGTCTCTACACTGGTGTGTGTCAATCCCTGCGCTGGTGTGTCAGTCCCTGCGCTGGTGTGTCAGTCCCTGCGCTGGTGTGTGTCAATCCCTGCGCTGGTGTGTCAGTCCCTGCGCTGGTGTGTGTCAATCCCTGCGCTGGTGTGTCAGTCTCTACGCTGGTGTGTCAGTCCCTGCGCTGGTGTGTCAGTCCCTGCACTGGTGTGTCAGTCTCTGCGCTGGTGTGTCAGTCCCTGCGCTGGTGTGTCAGTCCCTGCGCTGGTGTGTGTCAGTCCCTGCGCTGGTGTGTGTCAGTCCCTGCGCTGGTGTGTGTCAATCCCTGCGCTGGTGTGTGTCAGTCCCTGCGCTGGTGTGTGTCAGTCCCTGCGCTGGTGTGTGTCAGACTCTGCGCTGGTGTGTGTCAGTCCCTCCGCTGGTGTGTGTCAGTCCCTGCGCTGGTGTGTGTCAATCCCTGCGCTGGTGTGTGTCAATCCCTGCGCTGGTGTGTGTCAATCCCTGCGCTGGTGTGTGTCAGTCCCTGCGCTGGTGTGTGTCAGTCCCTGCGCTGGTGTGTGTCAGTCTCTGCGCTGGTGTGTGTCAGTCCCTGCGCTGGTGTGTGTCAGTCCCTGTGCTGGTGTGTGTCAGTCCCTGCGCTGGTGTGTGTCAGTTCCTGCGCTGGTGTGTGTCAATCCCTGTGCTGGTGTGTGTCAGTCCCTGCGCTGGTGTGTGTCAGTCCCTGCGCTGGTGTGTGTCAGTCCCTGCGCTGGTGTGTGTCAATCCCTGCGCTGGTGTGTCAGTCCCTGCGCTGGTGTGTCAATCTCTGCGCTGGTGTGTCAATCCCTGCGCTGGTGTGTGTCAATCCCTGCGCTGGTGTGTGTCAATCCCTGCGCTGGTGTGTGTCAGTCCCTGCGCTGGTGTGTGTCAGTCCCTGCGCTGGTGTGTGTCAGTCCCTGCGCTGGTGTGTGTCAGTCCCTGCGCTGGTGTGTGTCAGTCCCTGCGCTGGTGTGTGTCAGTCTCTACACTGGTGTGTGTCAGTCTCTACACTGGTGTGTGTCAGTCCCTGCGCTGGTGTGTGTCAGTCCCTGCGCTGGTGTGTGTCAGTCCCTGCGCTGGTGTGTCAGTCCCTGCGCTGGTGTGTGTCAGTCCCTGCGCTGGTGTGTCAGTCCCTGCGCTGGTGTGTGTCAGTCCCTGCGCTGGTGTGTCAGTCTCTGCGCTGGTGTGTCACAGTCCCTGCGCTGGTGTGTCAATCTCTGCGCTGGTGTGTCAATCTCTGCGCTGGTGTGTCAGTCCCTGCGCTGGTGTGTCAATCTCTGCGCTGGTGTGTCAATCACTGTGCTGGTGTGTGTCAGTCTCTGCGCTGGTGTGTCAATTCCTGCGCTGGTGTGTGTCAGTCCCTGCGCTGGTGTGTCAGTCTCTACACTGGTGTGTGTCAGTCTCTGCGCTGGTGTGTGTCAGTCCCTGCGCTGGTCTGTCAATCCCTGCGCTGGTGTGTGTCAGTCCCTGCGCTGGTGTGTGTCAGTCCCTGCGCTGGTGTGTGTCAATCCCTGCGCTGGTGTGTGTCAGTCCCTGCGCTGGTGTGTGTCAGTCTCTGCACTGGTGTGTGTCAGTCCCTGCGCTGGTGTGTAATTCCCTGCGCTGGTGTGTCAGTCCCTGCGCTGGTGTGTCAGTCCCTGCGCTGGTGTGTCAGTCCCTGCGCTGGTGTGTCAGTCCCTGCGCTGGTGTGTGTCAATCCCTGCGCTGGTGTGTCAGTCCCTGCGCTGGTGTGTGTCAATCCCTGCGCTGGTGTGTCAGTCTCTGCGCTGGTGTGTCAGTCCCTGCGCTGGTGTGTCAGTCCCTGCGCTGGTGTGTCAGTCTCTGCGCTGGTGTGTCAGTCCCTGCGCTGGTGTGTCAGTCCCTGCGCTGGTGTGTGTCAGTCCCTGCGCTGGTGTGTGTCAGTCCCTGCGCTGGTGTGTGTCAGTCCCTGCACTGGTGTGTGTCAGTCCCTGCGCTGGTGTGTGTCAGTCCCTGCGCTGGTGTGTGTCAGTCCCTGCGCTGGTGTGTGTCAGTCCCTGCGTTGGTGTGTCAGTCCCTGCGCTGGTGTGTGTCAGTCCCTGCGCTGGTGTGTGTCAATCCCTGCGCTGGTGTGTCAGTCTCTGCGCTGGTGTGTCAGTCCCTGCGCTGGTGTGTCAGTCCCTGCGCTGGTGTGTCAGTCTCTGCGCTGGTGTGTCAGTCCCTGTGCTGGTGTGTCAGTCCCTGCGCTGGTGTGTCAGTCCCTGCGTTGGTGTGTCAGTCCCTGCGCTGGTGTGTGTCAGTCTCTGCGCTGGTGTGTGTCAGTCTCTGCGCTGGTGTGTGTCAGTCCCTGCGCTGGTGTGTGTCAGTCTCTGCGCTTGTGTGTCAGTCCCTGCGCTGGTGTGTGTCAGTCCCTGCGCTGGTGTGTGTCAGTCCCTGCGTTGGTGTGTCAGTCCCTGCGCTGGTGTGTGTCAGTCCCTGCGCTGGTGTGTGTCAGTCCCTGCATTGGTGTGTCAGTCTCTGCGCTGGTGTGTCAGTCCCTGCGCTGGTGTGTGTCAGTCCCTGCGCTGGTGTGTCAGTCTCTGCGCTGGTGTGTGTCAGTCTCTGCGCTGGTGTGCGCCAGTCCCTGCGCTGGTGTGTGTCAGTCCCTGCGCTGGTGTGTGTCAGTCCCTGCGCTGGTGTGTCAGTCTCTGCGCTGGTGTGTGTCAGTCCCTGCGCTGGTGTGTGTCAGTCCCTGCGCTGGTGTGTGTCAGTCCCTGCGCTGGTGTGTGTCAGTCCCTGCGCTGGTGTGTGTCAGTCCCTGCGCTGGTGTGTGTCAGTCCATGCATTGGTGTGTCAGTCCCTGCGCTGGTGTGTGTCAGTCCCTGCGCTGGTGTGTGTCAATCCCTGCGCTGGTGTATCAGTCTCTGCGCTGGTGTGTCAGTCCCTGCGCTGGTGTGTCAGTCCCTGCGCTGGTGTGTCAGTCTCTGCGCTGGTGTGTCAGTCCCTGCGCTGGTGTGTGTCAGTCCCTGCATTGGTGTGTCAGTCTCTGCGCTGGTGTGTCAGTCCCTGCGCTGGTGTGTGTCAGTCCCTGCGCTGGTGTGTCAGTCTCTGCGCTGGTGTGTGTCAGTCTCTGCGCTGGTGTGCGCCAGTCCCTGCGCTGGTGTGTGTCAGTCCCTGCGCTGGTGTGTGTCAGTCCCTGCGCTGGTGTGTCAGTCTCTGCGCTGGTGTGTGTCAGTCCCTGCGCTGGTGTGTTCAGTCCCTGCGCTGGTGTGTGTCATCCCTGCGCTGGTGTGTGTCAGTTCCTGCGACACTGGTGTGTGTCAGTCCCTGCGCTGGTGTGTGTCAGTCCCTGCCGTGGGTGTGTGTCAGTCCCTGCGCTGGTTGTGTCCCAGTCTCTGCGCTGGTGTGTCAATCCTGCGTGGTGTGTGTCAGTCCCTGCGCTGGTGTGTGTCAGTCCCTGAGCTGGTGTGTCAGTCCCTGCACGCTGGTGTGTCAGTCCTGCGCTGGTGTGTCAATCCCTGCGCTGGTGTTGTTAATCACTGCGCTGGTGTGTCAGTCCCCTGCGCTGTGTGTCAGTCTCTGCGCTGGTTGTGTCAGTCCTGCGCTGGTGTGTGTCAGTCTCTGCGCTGTGGGTCAGTCCCTGCGCTGGTGTGGGTCAGTCCCTGCGCTGGTGAGTTTGTGTGTCAGTCTCTGCGACTGGTGTTGTCAGTCCCCTGCGCTGGTGTGTCAGTCCCCTGCGCTGGTGTGGTCAGTCCTGCGCTGGTGTGTCAATCCCTGCGCTGGTGTGTCAGTCCCCTGCGCTGGTGTGTCAATCCCTGCGCTGGGTGTGTCAGTCCTGCGGCTGGTGTGTGCAGTCCCTGCGCTGGTGTGTGTCAGTCCCTGCGCTGGTGTGTGTCAGTCCCTGCGATGGTGTGTCAGTCTCCTGCGCTGTGTGTGTCAATCCCTGCGCTGGTGTGTCAGTCCCTGCGCTGGTGTGTCAGTCCCTGCGCTGGTCTGTGTCAATCCCTGCGCTGGTGTGTCAGTCCCTGCGCTGGTGTGTGTCAATCCCTGCGCTGGTGTGTCAGTCTCTGCGCTGGTGTGTGTCAGTCTCTGCGCTGGTGTGTCAGTCCCTGCGCTGGTGTGTCAGTCCCTGCGCTGGTGTGTCAGTCTCTGCGCTGGTGTGTCAGTCCCTGCGCTGGTGTGTCAGTCCCTGCGCTGGTGTGTGTCAGTCCCTGCGCTGGTATGTGTCAGTCCCTGCGCTGGTGTGTGTCAGTCCCTGCGCTGGTGTGTGTCAGTCCCTGCGCTGGTGTGTGTCAGTCCCTGCGCTGGTGTGTGTCAGTCCCTGCGCTGGTGTGTGTCAGTCCCTGCGCTGGTGTGTGTCAGTCCATGCGTTGGTGTGTCAGTCCCTGCGCTGGTGTGTGTCAGTCCCTGCGCTGGTGTGTGTCAATCCCTGCGCTGGTGTTCAGTCTCTGCGCTGGTGTGTCAGTCCCTGCGCTGGTGTGTGTCAGTCCCTGCGCTGGTGTGTCAGTCTCTGCGCTGGTGTGTGTCAGTCCCTGCGCTGGTGTGTCAGTCCCTGCGCTGGTGTGTGTCAGTCCCTGCGCTGGTGTGTGTCAGTCCCTGCGCTGGTGTGTGTCAGTCCCTGCGCTGGTGTGTGTCAGTCCCTGCGCTGGTGTGTGTCAGTCCCTGCGCTGGTGTGTGTCAGTCTCTGCCGTTGGTGTGTCAGTCCCTGCGCTGGTGTGTGTCAGTCCCTGCGCTGGTGTGTCAGTCCCTGCGCTGGTGTGTCATTCTCTGCGCTGGTGTGTCAGTCCCTGCGCTGGTGTGTCAGTCCCTGCGCTGGTGTGTGTCAAGTCCCTGCGCTGGTGTGTCAGTCCTGCGCTGGTGTGTGTCAGTCCCTGCGCTGGTGTGGTCAGTCCCTGCGCTGGTGTGTCAGTCCCCTGCGCTGGTGTGTCAGTCTCTGCGCTGGTGTGTCATCCCTGCGCTGGTGTGTCAGTCCCTGCACTGGTGTGTGTCAGTCCCTGCGCTGGTGTGTGTCAGTCCCTGCGCTGGTGTGTGTCAGTCCCTGCGCTGGTGTGTGTCAGTCCCTGCGCTGGTGTGTGTCAGTCCCTGCGCTGGTGTGTGTCAGTCCCTGCGCTGGTGTGTGTCAGTCCCTGCGCTGGTGTGTGTCAGTCCATGCGTTGGTGTGTCAGTCCCTGCGCTGGTGTGTGTCAGTCCCTGCGCTGGTGTGTGTCAGTCCCTGCGCTGGTGTGTCAGTCTCTGCGCTGGTGTGTCAGTCCCTGCGCTGGTGTGTCAGTCCCTGCGCTGGTGTGTCAGTCCTGCGCTGGTGTGTCAGTCCCTGCGCTGGTGTGTCAGTCCCTGCGCTGGTGTGTGTCAGTCCCTGCGCTGGTGTGTGTCAGTCCCTGCGCTGGTGTGTGTCAGTCCCTGCGCTGGGTGTGTCAGTCCCTGCGCTGGTGTGTGTCAGTCCCTGCGCTGGTGTGTGTCAGTCCCTGCGTGGTGTGTGTCAGTCCCTGCGCTGGTGTGTGTCAGTCCCTGCGCTGGTGTGTGTCAGTCGCTGCGCTGGTGTGTGTCAGTCTGGTGGTGTGTCAGTCCCTGCGCTGGTGTTGTCAGTCCCTGCGGTGGTGTGTCAGTCCTGGCTGGTGTGTGTCAGTCCTGCGCTTGGTGTGTGTCAGTCCCTGCGCTGGTGTGTGTCAGTCCCTGCGCTGGTGTGTGTCAGTCCTCTGCGCTGGTGTGTGTGCAGTCCCTGCGCTGGTGTGTGTCAATCCCTGCGCTGGGTGTGTGTCATTCCCTGCGCTGGTGTGTGTCAGTCCCTGCGCTGGTGTGTCAATCCCTGCGCTGGTGTGTCAGTCCCTGCGCTGGTGTGTGTCAGTCCTGCGCTGGTGTGTGTCAGTCCCTGCGCTGGTGTGTGTCAGTCTCTGCGCTGGTGTGTGTCAGTCCCTGCGCTGGTGTGTGTCAGTCCCTGCGCTGGGTGTGTCAGTCTCTGCACTGGTGTGTGTCAGTCCCTGCGCTGGTGTGTGTCAGTCCCTGCCGCTGGTGTGTGTCAGTCCCTGCGCTGGTGTGTGTCAGTCCCTGCGCTGGTGTGTGTCAGTCCTGCGCTGGTGTGTGTCAGTCCCTGCGCTGGTGTGTGTCAGTCCCTGCGTGGTGTTTGTCAGTCCCTGCGTGGTGTGGTCAATCTCTGCGCTGCGTGTGTCAGTCCCTGCGCTGGTGTGTGTCAATCCCTGCGCTGGTGTGTGTCAGTCCCTGCGCTAGGTGTGTGTCAGTCCCCTGCGCTGGTGTGTGTCAGTCCCTGGCGCTGGTGTGAGTCAGTCCCTGCGTGGTGTGTCAGTCCCTGCGCTGGTGTGTGTCAATCCCTGCGATGGATGTGTCAATCCCTGCGGGTGTGTGTCAGTCCTGCGCTGGTGTGTGTCAGATCCTGCGCTGGTGTGTGTCAGATCCCTGCGCTGGTGTGTGTCAGTCCCTGCGCTGGTGTGTGTCAGGTCCGCTGCGCTGGTCGTGTGTCAGTCCCTGTGCTGGTGTGTGTCAGTCTCTGCGCTGGTGTGTGTCAGTCCCTGCGCTGGTGTGTCAGTCCCTGCGCTGGTGTGTGTCAGTCCCTGCGCTGGTGTGTCAGTCTTCTGCGCTGGTGTGTCAGTCCCTGCGCTGGTGTTGTCAGTCTCTGCGCTGGTGTGTCAGTCCCTGCGCTGGTGTGTCAGTCCCTGCGCTGTGTGTGTCAGTCCCTGCGCTGGTGTGTCAGTCTCCCTGCGCTGGTGTGTGTCAGTCTCCTGCGTGGTGGTGTCAATCTCTGCGCTGGTGTGTGTCAGTCCCTGCGCTGGTGTGTCAGTCCCTGCGCTGGTGTGTCAGTCCCTGCGCTGGTGTGTCAGTCCCTGCGCTGGTGTGTGTCAATCCCTGCGCTGGTGTGTCAGTCCCTGCGCTGGTGTGTGTCAGTCCCTGCGCTGGTGTATGTCAGTCTCTACACTGGTGTGTGTCAATCCCTGCGTTGGTGTGTGTCAGTCTCTACACTGGTGTGTGTCAATCCCTGCGCTGGTGTGTCAGTCCCTGCGCTGGTGTGTCAGTCCCTGCGCTGGTGTGTGTCAATCCCTGCGCTGGTGTGTCAGTCCCTGCGCTGGTGTGTGTCAATCCCTGCGCTGGTGTGTCAGTCTCTGCGCTGGTGTGTCAGTCCCTGCGCTGGTGTGTCAGTCCCTGCGCTGGTGTGTCAGTCTCTGCGCTGGTGTGTGTCAGTCCCTGCGCTGGTGTGTCAGTCCCTGCGTTGGTGTGTCAGTCCCTGCGCTGGTGTCTGTCAGTCCTGCGCTGGTGTGTGTCAGTCCCTGCGCTGGTGTGTGTCAGTCTCTGCGCTGTGTGTGTCAGTCCCTGCGCTGGTGTGTGTCAGTCCCTGCAGCTGGTGTGTGTAGTCCCTGCGCTGGTGTGTCAGTCCCTGCGCTGGTGTGTGTCAGTCCCTGCGCTGGTGTGTGTCAGTCCCTGCGCTGGTGTGTCAGTCCCTGCGCTGGTGTGTGTCAGTCCCTGCGCTGGTGTGTCAGTCCTGCGCTGGTGTGTCAGTCCCTGCGCTGGTGTGTCAGTCCCTGCGCTGGTGTGTCAGTCCCCTGCGCTGGTGTGTCAGTCCCTGCGCTGGGTGTGTCAGTCCCTGCGCTGGTGGTGTCAGTCCCTGCGCTGGTGTGTGTCAGTCCCTGCGCTGGTGTGTGTCAGTCCCTGCGCTGGTGTGTGTCAGTCCCTGCGCTGGTGTGTGTCAGTCCCTGCGCTGGTGTGTGTCAGTCCACTGCGCTGGTGTGTCAGTCCTGCGTTGGTGTGTCAGTCCCTGCGCTGCTGGTGTGTGTCAAGTCCCTGCGCTGGTGTGTCAGTCTCTGCGCTGGTGTGTCAGTCCCTGCGCTGGTGTGTCAGTCCCTGCGCTGGTGTGTGTCAGTCTCTGCGCTGGTGTGTCAGTCCCTGCGCTGGTGTGTGTCAGTCCCTGCGCTGGTGTGTGTCAGTCCCTGCGCTGGTGTGTGTCAGTCCCTGCGCTGGTGTGTGTCAGTCCCTGCGCTGGTGTGTCAATCCCTGCGCTGGTGTGTCAGTCCCTGCGCTGGTGTGTGTCAGTCTCTGCGCTGGTGTGTGTCAGTCCCTGCGCTGGTGTTGTCAGTCCCTGCGCTGGTGTGTGTCAGTCCCTGCGCTGGTGTGTGTCAGTCCCTGCGCTGGTGTGTGTCAGTCCCTGCGCTGGTGTGTCAGTCCCTGCGCTGGTGTGTGTCAGTCCCTGCGCTGGTGTGTGTCAGTCTCCTGCGCTGGTGTGTCAGTCCCTGCGCTGGTGTGTCAGTCCCTGCGCTGGTGTGTGTCAGTCTCTGCGCTGGTGTGTGTCAGTCCCTGCGCTGGTGTGTGTCAGTCCCTGCGCTGGTGTGTGTCAGTCCCTGCGCTGGTGTGTGTCAGTCCCTGCGCTGGTGTGTGTCAGTCCCTGCGCTGGTGTGTCAGTCCCTGCGCTGGTGTGTGTCAGTCCCTGCGCTGGTGTGGTCAGTCTCTGCGCTGGTGTTGTCAGTCCCTGCACTGGTGGTGTGTCAGTCCCTGCGCTGGTGTGTGTCAGTCCCTGCGCTGGTGTGTGTCAGTCCCTGCGCTGGTGTGTCAGTCCCTGCGCTGGTGTGTGTCAGTCCCTGCGCTGGTGTGTCAGTCCCTGCGCTGGTGTGTCAGTCCCTGCGCTGGTGTGTGTCAGTCCCTGCGCTGGTGTGTCAGTCCCTGCGCTGTGTGTGTCAGTCCCTGCGCTGGTGTGTCGTAGTCCCTGCGCTGGTGTGTCAGTCTCTGCGCTGGTGTGTGTCAGTCCCTGCGCTGGTGTGTCAGTCCCTGCGCTGGTGTGTGTCAGTCCCTGCGCTGGTGTGTGTCAGTCTCCTGCGCTGGTGTGTCAGTCCCTGCGCTGGTGTGTGTCAGTCACTGCGCTGGTGTGTGTCAGTCCTCTGCGCTGGTGTGTGTCAGTCTCTGCGCTGGTGTGTGTCAGTCCCTGCGCTGGTGTGTCAGTCCTGCGCTGGTGTGTCAGTCCTGCGCTGGTGTGTCAGTCCCTGCGCTGGTGTGTGTCAGTCCCTGCGCTGGTGTGTGTCAGTCCCTGCGCTGGTGTGTGTCAGTCCTGCGCTGGTGTGTGTCAGTCCCTGCGCTGGTGGTGTCAGTCCCTGCGCTGGTGTGTGTCAGTCCCTGCGCTGTGTGTGTCAGTCCCTGCGCTGGTGTGTGTCAGTCCCTGCGCTGGTGTGTCAGTCCCTGCGCTGGTGTGTGTCAGTCCCTGCGCTGGTGTGTGTCAGTCCCTGCGCTGGTGTGTCAGTCCCTGCGCTGGTGTGTCAGTCCCTGCGCTGGTGTGTCAGTCCCTGCGCTGGTGTGTCAGTCCCTGCGCTGGTGTGTGTCAGTCCCTGCGCTGGTTGTGTCAGTCTCTGCGCTGGTGTGTCAGTCCCTGCGCTGGTGTGTGTCAATCCCTGCGCTGGTGTGTCAATCCTGCGCTGGTGTGGTCAGTCCCTGCGCTGGTGTGTGTCAGTCTCTGCGCTGGTGTGTGTCAGTCCCTGCGCTGGTGTGTGTCAGTCCTGCGCTGGTGTGTCAGTCCCTGCGCTGTGTGTGTCAGTCCCTGCGCTGGTGTGTCAGTCCCTGCGCTGGTGTGTCAGTCCCTGCGCTGGTGTGTCAGTCTCTGCGCTGGTGTGTCAGTCCCTGCGCTGGTGTGTGTCAGTCCCTGCGCTGGTGTGTGTCAGTCCCTGCGCTGGTGTGTGTCAGTCCCTGCGCTGGTGTGTGTCAGTCCCTGCGCTGGTGTGTCAGTCCCTGCGCTGGTGTGTGTCAGTCCCTGCGCTGGTGTGTGTCAGTCCCTGCGCTGGTGTGTGTCAATCCCTGCGCTGGTGTGTCAGTCCCTGCGCTGGTGTGTGTCAGTCCCTGCGCTGGTGTGTGTCAGTCCTCTGCGCTGGTGTGTGTCAGTCCCTGCGCTGGTGGTGTCAGTCCCTGCGCTGGTGTGTGTCAGTCCCTGCGCTGGTGTGTGTCAGTCCCTGCGCTGGTGTGTGTCAGTCCTGCGCTGGTGTGTGTCAGTCCCTGCGCTGGTGTGTGTCAGTCCCTGCGCTGGTGTGTGTCAGTCCTGCGCTGGTGTGTGTCAGTCCCTGCGCTGGTGTGTGTCAGTCCCTGCGCTGGTGTGTGTCAGTCCCTGCGCTGGTGTGTGTCAGTCCCTGCGCTGGTGTGTCAGTCTCTGCGCTGGTGTGTGTCAGTCCCTGCGCTGGTGTGGTCAGTCTCTGCGCTGGTGTGTGTCCTGGTGTGTCCCCTGCGCTGGTGTGTCAGTCCTGCGCTGGTGTGTGTCAGTCCTGCGCTGGTGGTGTCAGTCTCTGCGCTGGTGTGTGTCAGTCCTGCGCTGGTGTGTGTCAGTCCCTGCGCTGGTGTGTGTCAGTCCCTGCGCTGGTGTGTGTCAGTCCTGCACTGGTGTGTCAGTCCTGCGCTGGGTGTGTCAGTCCCTGCGCTGGTGTGTCAGTCCCTGCGCTGGTGGTGTCAGTCCCTGCGCTGGTGTGTCAGTCCCTGCGCTGGTGTGTCAGTCCCTGCGCTGGTGTGTTCTGTCTCCTGCGCTGGGTGTGTCAGTCCCTGCGCTGGTGTGTGTCCAGTCCCTGCGCTGGTGTGTGTCAGTCCCTGCACTGGTGTGTGTCAGTCCTGCGCTGGTGTGTGTCAGTCCCTGCGCTGGTGTGTGTCAGTCCCTGCGCTGGTGTGTGTCAATCCCTGCGCTGGTGGTGTCAGTCCCTGCGCTGGTGTGTGTCAAGTCCCTGCGCTGGTGTGTGTCAGTCTCTGCGCTGGTGGTGTCAGTCCCTGCGCTGGGTGTGTCAGTCGCCTGCGCTGGTGTGTCAGTCCCTGCGCTGGTGTGTCAGTCCCTGCGCTGGTGTGTCAGTCCCTGCGCTGGTGTGTGTCAGTCCCTGCGCTGGTGTGTGTCAGTCCCTGCGCTGGTGTGTGTCAGTCCCTGCGCTGGTGTGTGTCAGTCCCTGCGCTGGTGTGTGTCAGTCCCTGCGCTGGTGTGTGTCAGTCCCTGCGCTGGTGTGTGTCAGTCTCTGCGCTGGTGTGTGTCAGTCCCTGCGCTGGTGTGTCAGTCCCTGCGCTGGTGTGTGTCAGTCTCTGCGCTGGTGTGTCAGTCTCTGCGCTGGTGTGTCAGTCCCTGCGCTGGTGTGTCAGTCCCTGCGCTGGTGTGTCAGTCTCTGCGCTGGTGTGTCAGTCCCTGCGCTGGTGTGTCAGTCCCTGCGTGGTGTGTGTCAGTCCCTGCGCTGGTGTGTGTCAGTCCTGCGCTGGTGTGTGTCAGTCCCTGCGCTGGTGTGTCAGTCCTGCGCTGGTGTGTGTCAGTCCCTGCGCTGGTGTGTCAGTCTCCTGCGCTGGTGTGTCAGTCCCTGCGCTGGTGTGTCAGTCTCTGCGCTGGTGTGTCAGTCCCTGCGCTGGTGTGTCAGTCCTGCGCTGGTGTGTGTCAGTCCCTGCGCTGGTGTGTGTCAGTCCCTGCGCTGGTGTGTGTCAGTCCCTGCGCTGGTGTGTGTCAGTCTCTGCGCTGGTGTGTGTCAGTCCCTGCGCTGGTGTGTGTCAGTCCCTGCGCTGGTGTGTCAGTCTCTGCGCTGGTGTGTCAGTCCCTGCGCTGGTGTGTTAGTCTCTGCACTGGTGTGTCAGTCCCTGCGCTGGTGTGTGTCAGTCCCTGCGCTGGTGTGTCAGTCTCTGCGCTGGTGTGTGTCAGTCCCTGCGCTGGTGTGTCAGTCCTGCGCTGGTGTGTCAGTCCCTGCGCTGGTGTGTCAGTCCCTGCGCTGGGTGTGTCAGTCCCTGCGCTGGTGTGTCAGTCCCTGCGCTGGTGTGTGTCAGTCCCTGCGCTGGTGTGTGTCAGTCCTCTGCGCTGGTGTGTGTCAGTCCCTGCGCTGGTGTGTCAGTCCCTGCGCTGGTGTGTCAGTCCCTGCGCTGGTGTGTGTCAGTCTCTGCGCTGGTGTGTGTCAGTCTCTGCGCTGGTGTGTGTCAGTCCCTGCGCTGGTGTGTGTCAGTCCCTGCGCTGGTGTGTGTCAGTCTCTGCGCTGGTGTGTCAGTCCCTGCGCTGGTGTGTCAGTCCCTGCGCTGGTGTTGTCAGTCTCTGCGCTGGTGTGTCAGTCCTGCGCTGGTGTGTCAGTCCCTGCGCTGGTGGTGTCAGTCCTGCGCTGGTGTGTGTCAGTCCCTGCGCTGGTGTGTCAGTCCTGCGCTGGTGTTCAGTCCCTGCGCTGGTGTGTCAGTCTCTGCGCTGGTGTGTCAGTCCCTGCGCTGGTGTGTCAGTCCCTGCGCCTGGTGTGTCAGTCCCTGCGCTGGTGTGTGTCAGTCCCTGCGCTGGTGTGTGTCAGTCCCTGCGCTGTGTGTGTCAGTCCCTGCGCTGGTGTGTGTCCAGTCCCTGCGCTGGTGTGTGTCAGTCCCTGCGCTGGTGTGACAAGTCTCTGCGCTGGTGTGTGTCAGTCCCCTGCGTGGTGTGTGTCAGTCCACTGCGCTGGTGTGTGTCAGTCCCTGCGCTGGTGTGTGTCAGTCCCTGCGCTGGAGTGTCAGTCCTGCGCTGGTGTGTGTCAGTCCCTGCGCTGGTGTGTCAGTCCCTGCGCTGGTGTGTGTCAGTCCCTGCGCTGGTGTGTCAGTCTCTGCGCTGGTGTGTCAGTCCCTGCGCTGGTGTGTCAGTCCCTGCGCTGGTGTGTCAGTCTCTGCGCTGGTGTGTGTCAGTCCCTGCGCTGGTGTGTGTCAGTCCCTGCGTTGGTGTGTCAGTCCCTGCGCTGGTGTGTGTCAGTCTCTGCGCTGGTGTGTCAGTCCCTGCGCTGGTGTGTGTCAGTCCCTGCGTTGGTGTGTCAGTCCCTGCGCTGGTGTGTGTCAGTCTCTGCGCTGGTGTGTGTCAGTCTCTGCGCTGGTGTGTCAGTCCCTGCGCTGGTGTGTGTCAGTCCCTGCGCTGGTGTGTGTCAGTCCCTGCGCTGGTGTGTCAGTCCCTGCGCTGGTGTGTGTCAGTCCCTGCGCTGGTGTGTGTCAGTCCCTGCGCTGGTGTGTGTCAGTCTCTGCGCTGGTGTGTCAGTCCCTGCCTGGGTGGTGTGTCAGTCCCTGCGCTGGTGTGTCAGTCTCTGCGCTGGTGTGTGTCAGTCTCTGCGCTGGTGTGTGTCAGTCCCTGCGCATGGTGTGTGTCAGTCCCTGCGCTGGTGTGTGTCAGTCCCTGCGCTGGTGTGTGTCAGTCCCTGCGCTGGTGTGTGTCAGTCCTGCGCTGGTGTGTCAGTCTCTGCGCTGGTGTGTGTCAGTCCTGCGCTGGTGTGTCAGTCTCCTGCGCTGGTGTGTCAGTCCCTGCGCTGGTGTGTGTCAGTCCCTGCGCTGGTGTGTGTCAGTCCCTGCGCTGGTGTGTGTCAGTCCCTGCGCTGGGTGTGTCAGTCCCTGCGCTGGTGTGTCAGTCCCTGCGCTGGTGTGTGTCAGTCCTGCGCTGGCGTGTGTCAGTCCTGCGCTGGTGTGTGTCAGTCCCTGCGCTGGTGTGTGTCAGTCCCTGCGCTGGTGTGTCAGTCTCTGCGCTGGTGTGATGTCAGTCCTGCGCTGGTGTGTGTCAGTCCCTGCGCTGGTGTGTGTCAGTCCCTGCGCTGGTGTGTGTCAGTCCCTGCGCTGGTGTGTGTCAGTCCCTGCGCTGGTGTGTGTCAGTCCCTGCGCTGGTGTGTCAGTCCTCTGCGCTGGTGTGTGTCAGTCTCTGCGCTGGTGTGTGTCAGTCCTGCGCTGGTGTGTCAGTCCCTGCGCTGGTGTGTGTCAGTCCTCTGCGCTGGTGTGTCGTCCTCTGCGCTGGTGTGTCAGTCCCTGCGTTGGTGTGTGTCAGTCCCTGCGCTCGTGTGTGTCAGTCCCTGCGCTGGTGTGTCAGTCTCTGCGCTGGTGTGTCAGTCCCTGCGCTGGTGTGTGTCAGTCCCTGCGCTGGTGTGTCAGTCCCTGCGCTGGTGTGGTCAGTCCCTGCGCTGGTGTGTGTCAGTCCTGCGCTGGTGTGTCAGTCCCTGTGCTGGTGTGTTCAGTCCTCTGCGCTGGTGTTGTCAGTCCCTGCGCTGGTGTGTGTCAGTCCCTGCGCTGGTGTGTGCAGTCCTGCGCTGGTGTGTCAGTCTCTGCGCTGGTGTGTGTCAGTCCCTGCGCTGGTGTGTGTCAGTCCCTGCGCTGGTGTGTGTCAGTCCCTGCGCTGGTGGTGTCAGTCCCCTGCGCTGGTGTGTGTCAGTCCCTGCGCTGGTGTGTCAGTCCCTGCGCTGGTGTGTCAGTCTCTGCGCTGGTGTGTCAGTCTCTGCGCTGGTGTGTCAGTCCCTGCGCTGGTGTGTGTCAGTCCCTGCGCTGGTGTGTCAGTCCCTGCGCTGGTGTGTCAATTCCTGCCGCTGGTGTCGTCAGTCCCTGCGCTGGTGTGTGGTCAGTCCCTGCGCTGGTGTGGTCAGTCCCTGCGCTGGTGTGTGTCAGTCCCTGCGGACCTGTTGTGTGTCAGTCCCTGCGCTGGTGTGTGTCAGAGTCCCTGCGCTGGTGTGTGTCAGATCCCTGCGCTGTGTGTGTCAGTCCCTGCGCTGGATGTAGTCAGTCCTGCGGTGACCCTGCGCTGGTGATGTCTGTCAGTCCCTGCGCTGGTGTGTCAATCTCTGCGCTGGTGTGGTGTCAGTCCCTGCGCTGAGTGTGTCAGTCCCTGCGCTGGTGTGTGTCAGTCCCTGCGCTGGTGTGTGTCAGTCTCTGCGCTGGATGTGTGTCAGTCCCTGCGCTGGTGTGTGTCAGTCCCTGCGCTAGTGTGTGTCAGTCTCTACACTGCGCTGTGTGTCAGTCCCTGCGACTGGTGTGTGTCAGGTCCCTGCGCTCGTGTGTGTCAGGTCCTGCGCTGGTGTGTGATCAGTCCCTGCGCTGGTGTGTCAGTCCCTGAGATGGTGTGGTGTCATTCCCTGCGCTGGTGTGTCAGTCCCTGCGCTGTGTGTGTCAGACTCTGCGCTGGTGTGTGTCAGTCCCTGCACTGGTGTTTGTCAGTCCTGCGCTGGTGTTCTGTCAGTCCCTGCGCTGGTGTGTGTCAGTCCCTGCGTGGTGTGTCAGTCCATGCGCTGGTGTGTTCAGTCCCTGCGTGGTGTGTGTCATGTCCTGCGCTGGTGTTTGTGTCAGTCCCTGCGCTGTGTGTGTCATTCCCTGCGCTGGTGTGTCAGTCCCTGCGCTGGTGTGTCAGTCACTGCGCTGGTGTGTCGTCAGTCCCTGCGCTGGTGTGTGTCAGTCCCTGCGCTGTGTGTGTCAGTCCCCTGCGCTGGTGTGTGTCAGTCCCTGCGCTGGTGTGTCGTCAGTCCCTGCGCTGGTGTGTGTCAGTCCCTGCGCTGGTGTGTGTCAGTCCCTGCGCTGGGTGTGTGTCAGCTCCTCTGCGCTGGTGTTGTCAGTCTCTGCCTGGTGTGTGTCAAGTCCCTGCGCTGGTGTGTGCAGTCCTCTGCGCTTGGTGTGTGTCAGTCCCTGCGCTGGTGTGTGTCAGTCCCTGCGCTGGTGTGTCAGTCCCTGCGCTGGTGTGTGTCAGTCCCTGCGCTGCGTGTGTCAGTCTCTGCGATGTGTGTGTCAGTCCCTGCGCTGGTGTGTGTCAGTCCCTGCGTGGTGTGTCAGTCTCTGCGCTGGTGTGTCAGTCCCTGCGCTGGTGTGTCAGTCCCTGCGCTGGTGTGGTCAGTCTCTGCGCTGGTGTGTGTCAGTCTCTGCGCTGGTGTGTGTCAGTCCCTGCGCTGGTGTGTGTCAGTCCCTGCGCTGGTGTGTGTCAGTCCCTGCGCTGGTGTGTCAGTCCCTGCGCTGGTGTGTGTCAGTCCTCTGCGCTGGTGTGTGTCAGTCCCTGCGCTGGTGTGTCAGTCCCTGCGCTGGTGTGTTGTCAGTCCCTGCGCTGGTGTGTCGTCAGTCCCTGCGCTGGTGTGTGTCAGTCCCTGCGCTGGTGTGTCAGTCCCTGCGACTGGTGTGTGTCAGTCCCTGCGCTGGTGTGTGTCAGTCTCTGCAGCTGGTGTGTGTCAAGTCCTGCGCTGGTGTGTGTCAGTCCCTGCGCTGGTGTGTCAGTCCCTGCGCTGGTGTGTGTCAGTCCCTGCGCTGGTGTGTCAGTCTCTGCGCTGGTGTGTCAGTCCCTGCGCTGGTGTGTCAGTCTCTGCGCTGGTGTGTCAGTCCCTGCGCTGGTGTGTCAGTCCTCTGCGCTGGTGGTGTCGAGTCCCTGCGCTGGTGTGTCAGTCCCTGCGCTGGTGTGTGTCAGTCCCTGCGCTGGTGTGTCAGTCCTGCGCTGGTGTGTCAGTCCTGCGCTGGTGTGTCAGTCCCTGCGCTGGTGTGTCAGGTCCCTGCGCTGGGTGTGTGTCAGTCCCTGCGCTGGTGTGTGTCAGTCCCTGCGCTGGTGTGTGTCAGTCCCTGCGCTGGTGTGTGTCAGTCCCTGCGCTGGTGTGTGTCAGTCCCTGCGCTGTGTGTGTCCAGTCCCTGCGCTGGTGTGTCAGTCCTGCGCTGGTGTGTGTCAGTTCCCTGCGCTGGTGTGTCAGTCTCTGCGCTGGTGTTTCAGATCTCTGCGCTGGTGTGTCAGTCCCTGCGCTGGGTGTGTCAGTCCCTGCGCTGGTTGTGTCAGTCTCTGCGCTGGTGTGTCAGTCCCTGTGCTGGTGTGTCAGTCCCTGCGCTGGTGTGGTCAGTCCCTGCGCTGGTGTGTGTCAGTCCCTGCGCTGGTGTGTGTCAGTCCCTGCGCTGGTGTGTCAGTCCTGCGCTGGTGTTCAGTCCCTGCGCTGGTGTGTCAGTCTCTGCGCTGGTGTGTCAGTCCCTGCGCTGGTGTGTCAGTCTCTGCGCTGGTGTGTCAGTCCCTGCGCTGGTGTGTCAGTCTCTGCGCTGGTGTGTGTCAGTCCCTGCGCTGGTGTGTGTCAATCCCTGCGCTGGTGTGTGTCAGTCCCTGCGCTGGTGTGTGTCAGTCTCTGCACTGGTGTGTGTCAGTCCCTGCGCTGGTGTGTCAGTCCCTGCGCTGGTGTGTCAGTCCCTGCGCTGGTGTGTCAGTCCCTGCGTTGGTGTGTGTCAATCCCTGCGCTGGTGTGTCAGTCCCTGCGCTGGTGTGTGTCAGTCCCTGCGCTGGTGTATGTCAGTCTCTACACTGGTGTGTGTCAATCCCTGCGTTGGTGTGTGTCAGTCTCTACACTGGTGTGTGTCAATCCCTGCGCTGGTGTGTCAGTCCCTGCGCTGGTGTGTCAGTCCCTGCGCTGGTGTGTGTCAATCCCTGCGCTGGTGTGTCAGTCCCTGCGCTGGTGTGTGTCAATCCCTGCGCTGGTGTGTCAGTCTCTGCGCTGGTGTGTCAGTCCCTGCGCTGGTGTGTCAGTCCCTGCGCTGGTGTGTCAGTCTCTGCGCTGGTGTGTCAGTCTCTGCGCTGGTGTGTCAGTCCCTGCGCTGGTGTGTGTCAGTCCCTGCGCTGGTGTGTGTCAGTCCCTGCGCTGGTGTGTGTCAGTCCCTGCGCTGGTGTGTGTCAGTCCCTGCGCTGGTGTGTGTCAGTCCCTGCGCTGGTGTGTGTCAGTCCCTGCGCTGGTGTGTGTCAGTCCATGCGTTGGTGTGTCAGTCCCTGCGCTGGTGTGTGTCAGTCCCTGCGGTCATCCTGCGCTGGTGTGTCAGTCCCTGCGCTGGTGTGTCAGTCTCTGCGCTGGTGTGTCAGTCCCTGCGCTGGTGTGTCAGTCCCTGCGCTGGTGTGTCAGTCCCTGCGCTGGTGTGTCAGTCCCTGCGCTGGTGTGTCAGTCCCTGCGCTGGTGTGTGTCAGTCCCTGCGCTGGTGTGTGTCAGTCCCTGCGCTGGTGTGTGTCAGTCCCTGCGCTGGTGTGTGTCAGTCCCTGCGCTGGTGTGTGTCAGTCCCTGCGCTGGTGTGTGTCAGTCCCTGCGCTGGTGTGTCAGTCCCTGCGCTGGTGTGTGTCAGTCTCTGCGCTGGTGTGTGTCAGTCTCTAGCTGGTGTGTGTCAGTCCCTGCGCTGGTGTGTCAGTCCCTGCGCTGGTGTGTGTCAGTCCCTGCGCTGGTGTGTCATTCCTGCGCTGGTGTGTCAGTCCCTGCGCTGGTGTGTCAGTCTCTGCGCTGGTGTGTCAGTCCCTGCGCTGGTGTGTCAAGTCCTGCGCTGGTGTGTGTCAGTCCCTGCGCTGGTGTGTCAGTCCCTGCGCTGGTGTGTCAGTCCCTGCGCTGGTGTGTGTCAGTCTCTAGCGCTGGTGTGTGTCAGTCCCTGCGCTGGTGTGTGTCAGTCCCTGCGCTGGTGTGTGTCAGTCCCTGCGCTGGTGTGTCAGTCCCTGCGCTGGTGTGTCAGTCCCTACACTGGTGTGTCAGTCCCTGCGCTGGTGTGTCAGTCCCTGGCTGGTGTGTGTCAGTCCCTGCGCTGGTGTGTGTCAGTCTCTGCGCTGGTGTGTGTCAGTCCCTGCGCTGGTGTGTGTCAGTCCCTGCGCTGGTGTGTGTCAGTCCCTGCGCTGGTGTGTGTCAGTCCCTGCGCTGGTGTGTGTCAGTCCCTGCGCTGGTGTGTGTCAGTCTCTGCGCTGGTGTGTGTCAGTCCCTGCGCTGGTGTGTCAGTCCCTGCGCTGGTGTGTCAGTCCCTGCGCTGGTGTGTCAGTCCCTGCGCTGGTGTGTCAGTCCCTGCGCTGGTGTGTGTCAGTCCCTGCGCTGGTGTGTGTCAGTCCCTGCGCTGGTGTGTCAGTCCCTGCGCTGGTGTGTGTCAGTCCCTGCGCTGGTGGTGTCAGTCCCTGCGCTGGTGTGTGTCAGTCCCTGCGCTGGTGTGTGTCAGTCCCTGCGCTGGTGTGTGTCAGTCCCTGCGCTGGTGTGTGTCAGTCCCTGCGCTGGTGTGTCAGTCCCTGCGCTGGTGTGTGTCAGTCCCTGCGCTGGTGTGTCAGTCTCTGCGCTGGGTGTGTCAGTCCCTGCGCTGGTGTGTCAGTCCCTGCGCTGGTGTGTCAGTCCCTGCGCTGGTGTGTGTCAGTCTCTGCGCTGGTGTGTGTCAGTCCCTGCGCTGGTGTGTGTCAGTCCCTGCGCTGGTGTGTCAGTCCCTGCGCTGGTGTGTGTCAGTCTCTGCGCTGGTGTGTGTCAGTCTCTGCGCTGGTGTGTGTCAGTCTCTACACTGGTGTGTGTCAGTCCCTGCGCTGGTGTGTCAGTCCCTGCGCTGGTGTGTCAGTCCCTGCGCTGGTGTGTGTCAGTCCCTGCGCTGGTGTGTGTCAGTCCCTGCGCTGGTGTGTGTTAGTCCCTGCGCTGGTGTGTGTCAGTCTCTACACTGGTGTGTGTCAATCCCTGCGCTGGTGTGTGTCAGTCCCTGCGCTGGTGTGTGTCAATTCCTGCGCTGGTGTGTCAGTCCCTGCGCTGGTGTGTGTCAGTCCCTGCGCTGGTGTGTGTCAGTCCCTGCGCTGGTGTGTGTCAGTCTCTGCGCTGGTGTGTGTCAGTCCCTGCGCTGGTGTGTCATTCTCTGCGCTGGTGTGTCAGTCCCTGCGCTGGTGTGTCAGTCTCTGCGCTGGTGTGTCAGTCCCTGCGCTGGTGTGTCAGTCTCTGCGCTGGTGTGTGTCAGTCTCTGTGCTGGTGTGTGTCAGTCCCTGCGCTGGTGTGTCAGTCCCTGCGCTGGTGTGTGTCAGTCTCTACACTGGTGTGTGTCAGTCCCTGCGCTGGTGTGTGTCAGTCCCTGCTCTGGTGTGTCATTCTCTGCGCTGGTGTGTCAGTCCCTGCGCTGGTGTGTGTCAGTCTCTACACTGGTGTGTGTCAGTCCCTGCGCTGGTGTGTCAGTCCCTGCGCTGGTTTGTCAGTCCCTGCGCTGGTGTGTGTCAGTCCCTGCGCTGGTGTGTGTCAGTCCCTGCGCTGGTGTGTGTCAGTCCCTGCACTGGTGTGTGTCAGTCTCTACACTGGTGTGTGTCAATCCCTGCGCTGGTGTGTGTCAGTCCCTGCGCTGGTGTCTGTCAATCCCTGCGCTGGTGTGTCAGTCCCTGCGCTGGTGTGTGTCAGTCCCTGCGCTGGTGTGTGTCAGTCCCTGCGCTGGTGTGTGTCAGTCTCTGCGCTGGTGTGTGTCAGTCCCTGCGCTGGTGTGTGTCAGTCCCTGCACTGGTGTGTGTCAGTCCCTGCGCTGGTGTGTGTCAGTCTCTACACTGGTGTGTGTCAGTCCCTGCGCTGGTGTGTGTCAGTCCTGCGCTGGTGTGTGTCAGTCCCTGCGCTGGTGTGTGTCAGTCCCTGCGCTGGTGTGTCAGTCTCTGCGCTGGTGTGTCAGTCTCTGCGCTGGTGTGTGTCAGTCTCTGCGCTGGTGTGTCAGTCCCTGCGCTGGTGTGTCAGTCCCTGCGCTGGTGTGTGTCAGTCCCTGCGCTGGTGTGTGTCAGTCCCTGCGCTGGTGTGTCAGTCTCTGCGCTGGTGTGTCAGTCTCTGCGCTGGTGTGTGTCAGTCGCTGCGCTGGTGTGTCAGTCCCTGCGCTGGTGTGTGTCAGTCCCTGCGCTGGTGTGTCAGTCCCTGCGCTGGTGTGTCAGTCCCTGCGCTGGTGTGTCAGTCCCTGCGCTGGTGTGTCAGTCCCTGCGCTGGTGTGTCAGTCCCTGCGCTGGTGTGTCAGTCCCTGCGCTGGTGTGTCAGTCCCTGCGCTGGTGTGTCAGTCCCTGCGCTGGTGTGTCAGTCCCTGCGCTGGTGTGTCAGTCTCTGCGCTGGTGTGTGTCAGTCTCTGCGCTGGTGTGTGTCAGTCTCTGCGCTGGTGTGTCAGTCTCTGCGCTGATGTGTGTCAGTCCCTGCGCTGGTGTGTCAGTCCCTGCGCTGGTGTGTGTCAGTCCCTGCGCTGGTGTGTGTCAGTCCCTGCGCTGGTGTGTCAGTCCCTGCGCTGGTATGTCAGTCTCTGCGCTGGTGTGTCAGTCCCTGCACTGGTGTGTCAGTCCCTGCGCTGGTGTGTCAGTCCCTGCGCTGGTGTGTCAGTCCCTGCGCTGGTGTGTCAGTCCCTGCGCTGGTGTGTCAGTCCCTGCGCTGGTGTGTGTCAGTCTCTGCGCTGGTGTGTCAGTCTCTGCACTGGTGTGTCAGTCTCTGCGCTGGTGCGTCAGTCTCTGCGCTGGTGTGTCAGTCTCTGCACTGGTGTGTCAGTCTCTGCGCTGGTGTGTCAGTCTCTGCGCTGGTGCGTCAGTCTCTGCGCTGGTGTGTGTCAGTCCCTGCGCTGGTGTGTCAGTCTCTGCGCTGGTGTGTGTCAGTCTCTGCGCTGGTGTGTGTCAGTCCCTGCGCTGGTGTGTGTCAGTCCCTGCACTGGTGTGTCAGTCTCTGCGCTGGTGTGTGTCAGTCCCTGCGCTGGTGTGTCAGTCTCTGCGCTGGTGTGTCAGTCTCTGCGCTGGTGTGTCAGTCTCTGCGCTGGTGTGTGTCAGTCTCTGCGCTGGTGTGTGTCAGTCCCTGCGCTGGTGTGTGTCAGTCCCTGCGCTGGTGTGTCAGTCCCTGCGCTGGTGCTTTGCCCAGTGAGGGTGATGGGATGTGTTTGACTCTCCAGCAGTGGAGAGAGCAAATGGGACATAATTAATACATAAACAGTTAGGCATTATCTGTATGATCAAGCTGAGAATTAACATGCTCATCATTGAATATATGATCAATACTGGACATACCAAGGCTCCTGTACAGCTCTGCCACCTCAGGAGATCCAACACCGAGAACCGCCTCCCTCCCACCGAAAGGTAATTTCTTTGAATGACTCACCACCTGTTGCCGTCTCCGCTCTAACATTGGATCAGCTTCATCTTGAAGCAAGGACATTGGGGATCATCCTGGCACTGACCCTGATTGAAACAAATTTCTTTCACTAAATCATCTAGCTGGAAATTAAGCTAAGATGCCATTTTAATTTGCTGTTATTCAATTTTACAAAAAATGTAAAGATTAACGCCTTGTTTTACAAAAGTGGAATATATATATTTCTAATTTGTTGGCTATATTCTCAGTTTAAAAATATATATATTTTCATTTGCACCTTCTAGAAATGCTCCACTGACCCTGGTAGCTCACAGCGCATTGCTAAAATCTCTGGGTATAAACTGGCCATGGGAAAGATTGCCTTTCAGTCAGAAGTTGTAGGTTCAAGATCCATTCTAGGACTTGAGCGTATAGTCTGAGCTGACTTTTCAGTGCAATACTGAGGGAGCGCTGCATTGTCAAGCATTGGCTGTGAAATGCATTCGGGCACCCTGAGAATGCAAATCCTTTCTTCTTTACCACTCCATGGCATTTTAAGGTGGTTGGCAAAAGAACCAAAGATGACATAAGAAAAAACTCTTTTATGCAGCGAGTGGTTAGGTTTGAAGACCAGGACCTCAAACCCGGTACCAAGCTCATGGTCTACAGAGCAGTAGAGATACCCACCCTCCTGTATGCTTCAGAGACATGGACCATGTACAGCAGGCACCTCAAAGCACTGGAGAGGTACCACCAACGCTGCCTCCGCAAGATCCTGCAAATGCATTGGCAGGATAGGCACACCAACGTCAGTGTTCTCGCTCAAGCCAATATCCCCAGCATCGAAGCTTTGACCACGCTCGATCAGCTCCGATGGACGGGTCACATCGTCCGCATGCTTGATACGAGACTCCCAAAACAAGCGCTCTACTCGGAGCTCCAACACGGCAAGAGAGCCCCAGATGGGTAGAGGAAACGCTTCAAGGACACCCTCAAAGCCTTCTTGAAAAAGTGCAACATCCCCACCGACACCTGGGAATCCCTGGCCCAAGACCGCACAAAGTGGAGGAGAAGCATTCGGGAAGGCACCGAATACCTTGAGTCTCTTCGCCGGGAGCAAGAGGAAGCCAAGCGCAAACAGCGGACGGAGCGCACGTCAACCCAAGCACCTCACCCACCCGCCGTCTGCCCCACCTGTGACAGAGACAGTAGGTCCCGCATTGGACTCATCAGTCACCTGAGAACTCATTTTTAATGTGGAAGCAAGTCATCCTCGGTTCCGAGGGACAGCCTAAGAAGCAGAAGAAGAGGGTTAGGATCTGGAATGCACTGCCTGAGAGGGTGGTGGAGGCAGACTCAATCACGGCTTTCAAAAGGGAATTGGATAAGTAGCTGAAGGAAAAATGTTTGCAGGGCTACGGGGAAAGGGCGGGGGAGTGGGACTAGCTGAAGTGCTCTTACAGAGAGCCGGCACGGGCTCGACGGGCCGAATAGCCGCCTTCCGTGCTGTAACCATTCTATGATTCTACGATTGCACAATGGACCACAGATTTCATTGATTTTTAAGTTCGCGAGTGCATCACACAATGAGATGGATTAGTGTAATTACTTATTGTTAGTCACTAAAATACACATCCTTCTGTGTGAGGATCTTAAATCCAGGTTTAAAACTGAATTGTGTTCATATTCTGGCTATAACAGCCTTTGTCCTGTCCCAGAGCTCCTCCACATTGGATTTCATGAATAGAGACAAGTTTCATTGCCTGCATGAGATTTGAAAACTTGAAAACTAAAATGTCAGACTTGTTTTGCTGATTGTTTTTGTTTTAACCAGGACAGTTAATGAACTTTCAGCATCGTAAATTGTCACCTGTACCTTGCCCAATAGCTCAGCATACGCAATCATAACATTGGAGCACAGGAGGTGGTAATTTGGCCCATCATACCTGTGTTGGTGAAAGCTCTTCAAATGGAGCTTTCTACTCTGATCCCAGCTCGCTGTGCTATCCCCATATCCTTTAATATTATAACTTTCTAAATACTTTTTTGATTCACATTTAAATGATGTTATAGTCTCTGCTTCAGTGGTCACTTGTGGTTCTATGTACCCTCTGTTTCTTCTAACTTACCCTTTCATTTTTATATGATATCCTCAGCTTGTGTCACCCTGTTAACAATTTACCAGCCAATGGGAATAATCTTTCACTTCCTATCCTGAAAATCTTTCATAATTTTAAAAACATTTTTTCAATCCCCCATTAACCTTCTCTGTTCTGTCTTTCACAAGATAATACTCCCTCTCATTTCAATGGAACAAAAATCAGACAGGTCCAAGAGCAGGCCAGGTTAGTGCCAAGGCAGTGAGGTTGAAAATGACCTTCGTGTTTTGAAAGCTTTGCCTGTCTAAGTCTTCTATCTTCGGCAGGACCTTGGACCATAATCCGTGAATCCTGGGTCTCCAGTCTCCAAACAGTCTTGCAAATTGATCAGTTAAATGTGTTTTACACTGCTACATAACAAGAAGACCATCAGGAACTGTGCAGACCATTTGGGTCTGGCCAACAGGCTCCATCTTCAGCCAACCCAAACAGGTTCATTTCGAAAGCATTTGTAAAATGAGCCCTGGGAGAAACTCATAGGAGCTGACAGGATTGTTTGTCTCTTTCTGCTGAAGATGATTTATGTTTTGTTAAATCTGACTTGATGGCTAATGTCCATTGTGAATGATCCGCCCTCTACTGGATGTGTTAGTTAGAATTGGAATGGTATATGGGGAATGTAAATCATCAATTTCCTTTCATCTTTTGATTAAGTGAGTGGGCGAAACGATGGCTGATGGATTTCAATGCAGGTAAGTGTGAGGTCATCTATTTTGACCAAAAAAGAATGGATCCGAGTATTATTTAAATGGTGAAAAGCTAGGAACAGTGGAGGTCCAAAGGGATTTAGGGGTTCATGTGCATAGATCACTAAATCGTAGTAGTCCGGTACAAAAAATAATCAGAAAGCCTAATGGACTGTTGGCCTTTAAAACTAGAGGGCTAGAATATAAAGGGGGGGGAGTTTTTCTGCAGCTGTACAAAGCCCTGGTTAGACCACACCTGGAGCACTGTGTACAGTTCTGGGCACCACACCTTAGAAAGGATATATTGGCCTTGGAAGGAGTGCAGCGTAGATTCACCAGAATGTTACCAGGGCTCCAAGGGTTCGATTGTGAGGAGAGATTACACAAACTAGGTTTGTATTCCCTGGAATATAGAAGGTTAAGGGGGGATTTGATTGAGGTTTTTAGAATTTTGAAAGGAATTGATGGGATAGATACTTTTTCCACTGGTGGGGGAGTCAAGGACATGGGGATTAGGGAGAGAAGTTAGGAAACACTTCTTCACACAAAGGGTGGTAGAAGTGTGGAACTCTCTCCCACAAAAAGCAGTAGATGCCAGCTCAATTAATAATTTTAAATCTGAGATCGATAGATTTTTGCTAGCCGGGGGTATAAAAGGATATGGAGCCAAGACGGGTCGATGGAGTTAAGATACAGATCAGCCCTGATCTCATTGATTGGCAGAACAGGCACGAGGGGCTGAATGGCCTCCTCCTGTTCCTATGTTTTGAATCAGAGCCTCTTCTCCATATTACCACCCCCTCCAGTCGACACCCCTCTGTCACCTTGGAAACACTGTATCTGTAGTTTGTTATTGTTCTGGTTGTCCCCACAATGTGTACACTGGGGCTGCGATGTTTCTCACTATTTCTAAACAGCTTGGCTGTAAACTGAAGGATTCAACAAATCGTGGTGTCCCGTCACCTGCGAATGGGCCGTCCCATTCGGGGCAGATTCCAAATTGGTCGTGAGAATTGGAAAAGAAATGCAGTTAGATACAAACTGCACAATTTGCAAAGCTCGGCTTGTACTTGCTGTGCCCATTGTATAACCCAAAAGCTTCAGTAAAACTCTTATTAATTATTAGTTTTACAATAATCTTCAGGAATTACAGAAAATTCTAATCTTTAACATAAGGCAATGGAAAGCAGAAACCTGCTTTGTGTCTTCACTCTTCATTCTCAAGGTCACCAACCAGGAGGAATCCATGGCAACACTGAGCGAGAGAGTGAATTATGTGGTTCAAGGCTCCAGGTGCAGTTTTGAGGGTCGGAGGTTTTAATGCACCTGTTTTGAACCCACACGATTTTCAGTCCATTTTTTGGAATGGACTGGAAACCATGTAAGCCGTGAATCTGGAGTGTTAACCAAACTCATGATCTGCCGTCATCTCGCAAAGCTCTATACTGAGAGCGGGAAAAGGGAACATTTGCCATGTAATATTGTGTGTGGATCCAGCAGAGGGAGGTACTGCCAGAGGTCGTGCTTCTCATTCATTGGCTGAGCTTGGGCTGACAGACTTGTCCAACAAGTTAGGAAATGTGACCAGAAAATGAATAAAATCAGAGACAGTGACCTTGAACAAGAAATGGTTCCTGTGTTTTCTTCACAACTCAATTCCACACAACATTGATAATGAGATTGGCAACAGTAGTTCGTGGCCTGTCTCCTCATTGCAACATTCTTGGATTCTGTAATAGGTGAGAAATAGCGATGGATAGACTTTGCCTCTTGTGTATCTGCTCAACATGATTTCAGCAAGTCTCGAGTTCTGATTCACCGGCTCAAGCGGCCAAATCGATTTGAAGGGTCAATAACTGGATTCCACATTGTTGCTGGTTGAGTGGAAAATGCCCCAACGCTGGAGGGAAGTTTGAAGACTGACACAAGAGCGAGTGACGCTACAAACTCACCGGTAAACTCCCCAACTGATGAAGTTCAGCTAGAAACCTTTAACACACTTGCACTACATCACACCGGAGTTAATCCATTTAAAATAATCGGCTTAATGGCTGTCTTAAAAACAATACATGGAAGAATGTTGGATGAGCATATCGAAGGTTCGGACATGAGCCTCGCTGATCGGAAAATATACCCCAGTGCTTCCAAAACAATTGTGGAACAGGCAGTGCTTTGTATATAACGGAAGGTAATGAGCTGAGGTCCAGACTGTAGCTCGGGAGCTGTAAATGCAGATTAGCAAAACCTGCACTTCAAAGAAGTCCTGTCAATGTGTGTTAGAGAGATGTTCATTCGGAATGAAGGCTTGGGGTTTAGCCCAGTCAACTGAGCTGTCAGGAAGCAGGGTGACAGATGTGGAAAATCAAAGCATGAAACAAAAGGACGGGAATCTTGCGAATTGGTTCTGGCAGCGCAGCCCATCGCCCAGAAGACACTGGTTGGTAGCTGGGTTTCCAAGAATGACCTCTGCAGATTCACACTGTGTCACGGGGCACAAATTCATCCAATCAACCACCAACCTGGAGGCGAGGATTGTTCTTGTGGTGAATGTCCATGAGGTGAGGCAATAGAAAATTCACCAACAGGCCATTTCTCACACTGCTGTCCTTCACACCCATGACGATCCATGTTTGTCCGACTTCTCCACCTCCCTGGAGCCTCTGACTGAAGACAGGGCAGCGAACCAAAAGGAAAAGGTCTCCAAATCAGAGAATATTATAGGATGGAGCAGGTATTACTTCAGAAGAGTCGTGTTAAACAGAAAGAGTGAACACTCTCTCGAATGAGCATGTGAATGTGGCTGCATGGTTCTCTTCGACTTGTAATGCAGATTATATTTTTATTGTGCCGGTTTATCTCAGTTTATCCAGAACAAATTCACATTCAACAACTGAAGGCATGTTCCATTTCACACAATAATGATATCATTTCCACCCAGTGCACTGTCGTTATGTACACCTTACAGAATGACAATGAATAAACAAATGACATTTCATTTGTAAAACCAGCTTTTAATAATTATGTGTATTTCTTTTTACAATTCTGTGACTTGTTTGAACACTATAATTTATATGAAATTATTTTAATGGAGGAAAATAAATAATTATGGTTTTTTGCTTATAAATGACATTTAATTTAGAATTATTAGAGTATCGAACCTAATGTTAAAGTTGGCGAGTAGTTCAATATAAATCATTTTATTTAGTTTCACGCAATGTTAATTAAGAAAAACTGTCCATGATGAAAATTAATAGAAAATGGTTACTTAAATAATCATCATGTAATTACTGTGCTCAATCTTTCTTGTTTTACTTCCTTTTAGTTATAAAATTAAAGGCTGCATATTGTGACCCCACTATTCCCAGGCAGAATGGAGATGATTGGATAATACCCCCGTCAGTCACACCCGGAGATCGCACTGCTGTGAGTGACTGGGATTGATTTTACAAAATCACTTGTATTATGTAACTATCCTCCGCTCACTGCTTTCTACTGCAGAAATCCCCCTGCTGTTATCGGGAGAAGTTGCTGTAGTTTTGGTCATGAGTTCTGTTTGCTGTAGTTCCTAGAGATTCTTTTTAAACAGACTCTGTAGACTGTTTGCTGTGAGTCCTGCCATAATCCTGCCCCGCCTCCAACTCATTGGCTGACGCGCTGGCGTCAATACTCACTCCGTAAAATGAAAGCATTGATAAAGCTACTGTTTGTACCAGTTTGGCTCTGTGATACTACTCTTGCCTCTGAGTCAGAAGGTTGTGAATTCTAAACCTCACTGCAGGACATGAGCCCTGAGGGAGTACTGAGGGAGCGCCGCACTGTCGGAGGGGCAGTACTGAGGGAGCACCGCACTGTCGGAGGCGCAGTACTGAGGGAGCACCGCACTGTCGGAGGGGCAGTACTGAGGGAGCGCCGCACTGTCGGAGGGGCAGTACTGAGGGAGCGCCGCACTGTCGGAGGGCAGTACTGAGGGAGCGCCGCACTGTCGGAGGGGCAGTACTGAGGGAGCGCCGCACTGTCGGAGGGGCAGTACTGAGGGAGCACTGCACTGTTGGAGGGTCAGTACTGAGGGAGCGCTGCACTGTCGGAGGGGCAGTACTGAGGGAGCGCTGCACTGTCGGAGGGGCAGTACTGAGGGAGCGCCGCACTGTCGGAGGGGCAGTACTGAGGGAGCGCCGCACTGTCGGAGGGGCAGTACTGAGGGAGGACTGCACTGTCGGAGGGGCAGTACTGAACATCCGTAAGACAAAGGTCCTCTACCAACCTGCCCCCGCCACACAGTACTGCCCCCGATTATCAAAATCCATGACAAGGCCTTGGACAATGTGGACCACTTTCCATACCTCGGGAGCCTACCGTCAACAAGGGCAGACGTCGATGACAAAGTCCAACACTGCCTTCAGTGTGCCAGTGCAGCCTTCGATCGCCTGAGGAAGAGAATGTTTGAAGACCAGGACCTCAAACCCGGCACTAAGCTCATGGTCTACAGAGCAGCAGTGATAACCGCCCTGCTGTATGCCTCAGAGACATGGACCATGTACAGCAGGCACCTGAAAGCACTGGAGAGGTACCACCAACGCTGCCTCCGCAAGATCCTGCAAATCCATTGGCAGGATCGGCACACCAATGTCAGTGTTCTCGCTCAGGCCAACATCCCCAGCATCGAAACTTTGACTACGCTCGATCAGCTCCGATGGACGGGTCACATCGTCCGCATGCCCAATATGAGACTCCCAGAATAAGCGCTCTACTCGGAGCTCCAACACGGCAAGAGAGCCCCAGGTGGGCAGAGGAAATGCTTCAAGGACACCATCAAAGCCTCCTTGAAAAAGTGCAACATCCCCACTGACACCTGGGAATCCCTGGCCCAAGACCGCACAAAGTGGAGGAGAAGCATCCGGGAAGGCGCCAAACACATCGAGTCTCTTCACCGGGAGCAAGCGGAACCCAAGCACAAGCATCGCAAGGAGTGCACGTCAACCCAAGCACCCCACCCACCCGCTCCTTCAACCACCGTCTGCCCCACCTGTGACAGAGACTGTAGGTCCCACATTGGACTCATCAGTCACCTGAGAACTCATTTTTAATGTGGAAGCAAGTCATCCTCGGTTCCGAGGGACTGCCTAAGAAGAAGAAGACTGAGGGAGCCCTGCACTGTCGGAGGGGCAGTACTGAGGGAGCGCCGCACTGTCGGAGGGGCGGTACTGAGGGAGCGCCGCACTGTCGGAGGGGCAGTACTGAGGGAGCGCCGCACTGTCGGAGGGGCAGTACTGAGGGAGCGCTGCACTGTCGGAGGGGCAGTACTGAGGGAGTGCCGCACTGTCGGAGGGGCGGTACTGAGGGAGCGCCGCACTATCGGAGGGGCGGTACTGAGGGAGCGCCGCACTGTCGGAGGGGCGGTACTGAGGGAGCGCCGCACTGTCGGAGGGGCGGTACTGAGGGAGCGCCGCACTGTCGGAGGGGCGGTACTGAGGGAGCGCCACACTGTCGGAGGGGCGGTACTGAGGGAGCGCCGCACTGTCGGAGGGGCGGTACTGAGGGAGCGCCACACTGTCGGAGGGGCAGTACTGAGGGAGCGCCGCACTGTCGGAGGGGCGGTACTGAGGGAGCGCCACACTGTCGGAGGGGCGGTACAGAGGGAGCGCCGCACTGTCAGAGGGGCGGTACTGAGGGAGCGCCGCACTGTCGGAGGGGCGGTACTGAGGGAGCGCCGCACTGTCGGAGGGACAGTACTGAGGGAGGGCCGCACTGTCGGAGAGGCAGTACTGAGGGAGCGCCGCACTGTCGGAGGGGCAGTAGAAACATAGAAGATAGGAGCAGGAGTAGGCTATTCGGCCCCTCGAGCCTGCTCCGCCATTTAATGAGATCATGGCTGATCATCCAAATTCAGTATCGTGTCCCTGCTTTCTCCCCATATCCCTTGATCCCTTTAGCCTTAAGAAATATATCTAACTCCTTCTTGAATGTATTTAATGAATTGGCCTCAACAGCCTTCTGTGGTAGAGAATTCCACAGGTTCACCACTCTCTGGGTGAAGAAATTCCTCCTCATCTCAGTCTTAAATAGCTTACCCCTTATCCTCAGACTGACCCCTGGTTCTGGACTCCCCCACCATCGGGAACATCCTTCCTGCATCTAAGCTGTCTAGTCCTGTTAGAATTTTATAAGTTTCAATGAGATCCCCTCTCATTCTTCTAAACTCTAGCGAATATAAGCCTAATCGACCCAATCTCTCTTCATACGTCATTCCTGCCAACCCAGGTATCAGTCTGGTGAATCTTCGCTGCATTCCCTCCATGGCAAGAACATCCTTCCTCAGATAAGACGACCAAAACTGCACACAATACTCAAGGTGTGGTCTCACCAAGGCCCTGTACAACTGCAGCAAGACATCCTTGCTCCTGTACTCGAATCCTCTCGCTATGAAGGCCAACATTCCATTTGCCTTCTTAACCGCCTGCTGCACCTGCATGCTTACCTTCAGCAACTGGTGCACAAGGACACCCAGGTCTCGTTGCACTTCCCCTTCTCCCAATCTATTGCCATTCAGATAATAATCTGCCTTCCTGTTTTTGCCACCAAAGTGGATAACCTCGCATTTATCCACATTATACTGCATCTGCCATGCATCTGCCCAATCACCCAGCCTGTCCAAATCATACTGGAGTTTCTCTGCATCCTCCTCACAGCACACACGCCCACCCAGCTTTGTGTCGTCTGCAAACTTGGAGATATTACATCTAGTTCCCTCATCTAGATCATTAATATATATTGTGAATAGCTGGGGTCCTAGCACCGATCCCTGCGGTACCCCACTAGTCACTGCCTGCCACTCGGAAAAAGACCCGTTTATTCCAACTCTTTGCTTCCTGTCTGCCAACCAGTTTTCTATCCAAGTCAGTACCTTACCCCCAATCCCATGTGCTTTAACTTTGCACGTTAATCTCTTATGCGGGACCTTATCGAAAGCCTTCTGAAAGTCCAAATACACCACAGTACTGAGGGAGCGCCGCACTGTCGGAGGGGCAGTACTGAGGGAGCGCCGCACTGTCGGAGGGGCGGTACTGAGGGAGCGCCGCACTGTCGGAGGGGCGGTACTGAGGGAGCACGGCATTGTCGGAGGGGCAGTACTGAGGGAGCGCCGCACTGTCGGAGGGGCGGTACTGAGGGAGCGCCGCACTGTCGGAGGGGCGGTACTGAGGGAGCGCCGCACTGTCGGAGGGGCGGTACTGAGGGAGCACAGCATTGTCGGAGGGGCAGTACTGAGGGAGCGCCGCACTGTCGGAGGGGCAGTACTGAGGGAGTGCCGCACTGTCGGAGGGGCGGTACTGAGGGAGTAAAACGTGGGATAAGCAAGGCTGAGGGAAATCGATTAATTCTCTACAGCTTTTAATGGTCATGTTTTTAAATCGCGAGCAACTTCCGGTGCAATTGCAAAGGAATAAAATCTGAGTGAAAATTGCTGCAGATTTCTTCCTCTGACCAGCGATCTGGAAGTGACATCCTGGCCCGGATTGATAGTTAATCTCCTGCCGTAAGTTTAGCGGGAGGTCCGTGGAGTCTGTGGAGAAAGGTCAGTTTATGCTGTTTCTTGGGCGGCTCTGACGAGATCCAGCAATCCCAGCCCCCTTTATTGAATCGGAAATGATGGAAAGAGTCAGGCGGCCTGTGGAGAGAAGAGATGAGGTCGTGGTTGGTGGAAACGCTTTGTGAAAACACACCGTACAAACTAGCACACGATAGGCCAACGGGAACAAGGACATTGCAACAATATTCCCCCAAAAACCGAACTCTTCAGACGAAAGATGGTCCGACCCTGTCACCTGGCCCCAGCTTCCTGGGTTGGGGTCAATTTCCTGGATTCTCTGGGCTTCAGTGGGAGTGTGGAACTGGGAGAATGGGGGATATTGTCTTGTACTCGTATCTTGGACCCATGCTCAGGTTTAATGAGGTTCTGGCCCTACATTCTTCAGCTCCATCAGGTTAATATACTAAAAAATAACCCGATCACATCGATCTTGTGCAAAGAGTCCGATAGCAAATCGACAGCCCAGCCAATTTAAAAGAAAACGTGGCGGGTGTAAAACAAGCTGCCGATTCGTTGTCGCCACAGACCAATTGCGACTTGCCCCCTTGCTGCCTCTAGGACAGATTGTTGTAGAGAACTATCGCGGACACACTCAAGAATGTCAGAAAGGTAGTGAATTTCTTGAGTGTGTCCGGGATAGTTTTCCACAAAGTATGTCCTAGAGGCAACAAGGGGGCAAGCCATATTAGATTTAGTAATGAGTAATGAGCAAGATTTAGTTAACAGCCTAACTGTGTGAACATTTATCCAATAGCCATCATAACATGCTCGAGTTCAACGTAGCGTTTGAAAGGGAAAAACATGAAACAGCTACCAAGATTCTAGATTTAGGTAAGGTCGACTTCAAAGGGATGAGGCAGAGACTGTCCACAGTAAACTGGGAAAATCTGTTAATGGGTAAAACGACAGAGGATCAGTGGGAGATGTTCCAAGAAAGAACTTAAGGTGATACAGAACCAGTTTATACCCCTGAGGGGCAAGAGCTCTACTGGCCAAAAAAAACAGCCATGGATGACTAAAGAGGTAAGGGACAGCATAAAACTAAAAGAAAAAGCATCCAAAAATGCAAAAAAAAGCACAGATCCTGGCGAGTGGGAAAGATACAAAGAACAGCAAAGGGTCACAAAACAGATAGTAAGAGCTACAAAAAGGGAGTATGAAAGGAAACTTGCAAGGGATATCAAAATCAACACTTTTTTTTACAATTTTAGGAAAAAGAGGGTAGTCAGAAGCAATGTTGGCCCCTTAAAAACTGAAAGCGGTGAAATTATCAATGATAATAAGGAAATGGCAGACATGTTGAATAATTACTTTGCGTCAGTATTTACAATAGAGGAAGAGGATAGCATGCCGGAAATCCCAATGAAACTAAATCGCGGACAGGGACTCAATAAAATTAATGTAAGTAAAATAACAGTAATGAAGAAAATAATGGCACTAAAGAGTGACAAATCCCCAGGACCAGATGGTTTCCATCCCAGGGTTTTAAAGGAAGTAGGTGAGCACATTGCAGATGCCCTGACTATAATCTTCCAAAGTTCTCTTGATTCAGGGACCGTTCCTTTAGATCGGAAAATTGCGCATGTCACTCTGCTATTTAAAAATGGTAAGAGAGGGAAACCTGGGAATCATCTGATCCTGGGGAATTGTCACTCTTTAGTGCCATTATTTTCTTCATTACTGTTATTTTACTTACATTAATTTTATTGAGTCCATGTCTGCGATTTAGTTTCGAGTACAGGAGCAAGGATGTCTTGCTGCAGTTGTACAGGGCCTTGGTGAGACCACACCTTGAGTATTGTGTGCAGTTTTGGTCGCCTTATCTGAGGAAGGATGTTCTTGCCATGGAGGGAGTGCAGTGAAGATTCACCAGACTGATACCTGGGATGGCAGGAATGATGTATGAGGAGAGATTGGGACGATTGGGCTTGTATTCGCTAGAGTTTAGAAGAATGAGAGGGGATCTCATTAAAACTTATAAAATTCTAACAGGACTAGACAGACTAGATGCAGGAAGGATGTTCCCGATGGCGGGGGAGTCCAGAACCAGGGGTCACAGTCTAAGGATAAGGGGTAAGCCATTTAGGACTGAGATGAGGAGGAATTTCTTCACCCAGAGAGTGGTGAACCTGTGGAATTCTCTACCACAGAAGGCAGTTGAGGCCAATTCATTAAATATATTCAAGAAGGAGTTAGATATATTTCTTAAGGCTAAAGGGATATGGGGAGAAAGCAGGGACAGGGTACTGAATTTGGATGATCAGCCATGATCTCATTAAATGGCGGAGCAGGCTCGAGGGGCCGAATGGCCTACTCCTCCTCCTATCTTCTATGTTTCTATAGACCAGTTAGCCTAACATCTGTTGTTGGGAAATTGCTAGAGTCTATAATTAAAGATAGGGTGACTGAACACCTCGAACATTTTCAGTTAATCAGAGAGAGCCAGCATGGATTTGTGAAAGGTAGGTCATGCCTGACAAACCTGATTGAAATTTTTGAAGCGGTGACTAAAGTAGTAGTCAGGGGAATGTCTATGGATGTTATTTACATGGACTTCCAGAAGGCATTTGATAAAGTCCCACATAAGGGACTGTTAACTAAGGTAGAAGCCCATGGAATTGAGGGCAAATTATTGACCTGGTTAGGAAACTGGCTGAGCAGCAGGAGACAGAGAGTAGGGATAATGGGTAGGTACTCAAATTGGCAGGATGTGACTAGTGGTGACCCACAGGGATCTGTGTTGGGGCCTCAACTATTCACAATATTTATTAACGGCTTAGATGATGGCATAGAAAGTCATATATCCAAATTTGCCGATGACACAAAGATAGGTGGAATTGTAGGCAGTGTAGACGAAAGCATAAAATTACAAAGGGATATTGATAGATTAAGTGAATGGGCAAAACTGTGGCAAATGGATTTCAATGTAGGCAAATATGAGGTCATCCACTTTGGACCTAAAAAGGATAGAACAGGGTACTTTCTAAATGGTGAAAAGCTAAAAACAGTGGAGGTCCAAAGAAATTAGAAAGGTAACCAGGTACATAGATCATTAAAATGTCATGAACATGTGGCATCAAGGAGCCCTAGTAAAACTGAAGTCAATGGGAATCGGGGGGGGGGGGGGGGGGGGGGAAACTCTCCACTGGCTGAAGTCATACCTAGCACAAACGAAGATGGTTGTGGTGGTTGGAGGTCAATCATCTCAGCCCCAGGACATCGCTGCAGGAGTTCCTCAGGGCAGTGTCCTAGGCCCAACCATCTTCAGCTGCTTCATCAATGACCTTCCCTCCAACATAAGGTCAGAAATGGGGATGTTCGCTGATGACTGCACAGTGTTCAGCGCCATTCACAACTCCTCAGATAATGAAGCAGTCCATGTCCGCATGCAACAAGACCAAGACGACGTTCAGGCTTGGGCTGATAAGTGGCAGGTAACATTCACGCCACAGAAGTGCCAGGCAATGACTATCTTCAACAAGCGAGAGTCTAACCACCTCCCCTTGACATTCGACGGCATTACCATCGCCGAATCCCCCACCATCGACATCCTGGGGGGTCACCATTGACCAGAAACTTAACTGGACCAGCCACATAAATACTGTGGCAACAAGAGCAGGTCAGAGGCTGGGTATTCTGTGGCGAGTGTCTCACCTCCTGACTCCCCAAAGCCTTTCCACCATCTACAAGGCATAAGTAAGGAGTGTGATAGAATATTCTCCACTTGCCTGGATGAGTGCAGCTCCAACAACACTCAAGAAGCTCGACACCATCCAGGACAAAGCAGCCCGCTTGATTGGCACCCCATCCACCACCTTAATTATAGAATCATAGAAAGTTACAGCACAGAAGGAGGCCATTTCGGCCCATCGTGTCCGCGCCGGCCAACAAAGAGCTATCCAGCCTAATCCCACTTCCCAGCTCTTGGTCCGTAGCCCTGCAGGTTAGAGCATCCCAAGTGCACATCCAAGTACTTTTTAAATGTGGTTATGGTTCCTGCCTCTACCACCCTTTCAGGCAGTGAGTTCCAGACCCCCACCACCCTCTGGGTGAAGAAATTTCTCCTCAAATCCCCTCTAAACCTTCCCCTAATTACTTGAAATCTGTGCCCCCTGGTTTTTGACCCCTCTGCTAAGGGAAATAGGTCCTTTCTATCCACTTTATCTATGCCCCTCATAATTTTATACACTTCAATAAGGTCTCCCCCTCAGCCTCCTCTGTCCCAAGGAAAACAGACCCAGCCTATCCAGTCTTTCCTCATAGCTAAGATTCTCTACTCCCAGCAACATCCTTGTAAATCTCCTCTGTACCCGCTCTAGTGCAATCACATCTTTCCTGTAATGTGGTGACCAGAACTGCACGCAGCACTCTAGCTGAGGCCTAACTAGTGTTTTATACAGTTGAAGCATAACCCCCCTGCTCTTGTAGTCTATTGAGAGGTCGCACAACACCAGGTTATAGTCCAACAGTTTTATTTGAAATCACAAGCTTTCGGAGCTATCGATTGCCCCTTCCTCAGGTGAAGTAAATTAGATACAGAATCGCCAAAGCATATATAGATAGAGAACAAAGCATGTGTACCTTACAATTGCAGACCACTAAATTAAATCATCCTGACTATCTGCCGAGGTGTGATAAAGTTAATCAAGTCAGCCAGGAAGGTACCACATCAAAGACATAGCAAGATACAACTGAGACAATGAGGTGTAGTCGCAGGGGTTCTAACGTGTCAAAAGCTGCCGTCTGTATGTAAAAGCTGCCGACTTGTATTCTATGCCATGGCTAATAAATGCAAGCATTCCGTATGCCTTCTTAACCACCTTATCTACTTGGCCTGCTACCTTCAGGGATCTGTGGACATGCACTCCAAGGTCCCTTTGTTCCTCTACACTACTCAGTGTCCTACCATTTAATGTGTATTCTCTTTCCTTGTTAGCCCTCCCCAAATGCATTACCTCACACTTCTCCGGATTGAATTCCATTTGCCACTGTTCTGCCCACCTGACCAATTTATTGATATCTTCCTGCAGTCTACAGCTTCCTTCTTCAGTATCAACCACACAGCTGATTTTAGTATCATCTGCAAACATCTTAATCATACCCCCTATATTCAAGTCAAGATCGTTGATATATACCACAAAAAGCAAGGGACCTAGTACTGAGCCCTGCGGAACCCCACTGGAAACATTCACTCCCTCCACCACTGGTGTACCGTGGCTGCAGTGTGTACCATCTACAAGATGCACTGCAGCAACTCGCCAAGGCTTCTTCGGCAGCACCTCCCAAACCCGCGACCTCTTCCATCTAGAAGGACAAGGGCAGCAGGCGCATGGGAACACCACCACATCCAAGTTCCCCTCCAAGTCACGCAACATCCTGACTTAGAAATATATCGCCGATCCTTCATCGTTGCTGGGTCAAAATCATGGAACTCCCTCCCTAACAGCACTGTGGGAGCACCTTCACCACACAGACTGCAGCGGTTCAAGAAGGCGGCTCACCACCACCTTCTCAAGGGTAATTAAGGATGGGCAAAAAATGCTGGCCTTGCCAGCGACGCCCACATCCCATAAACGAATAAAAAAAAAAGTACAGAAAATAATCAAAAAGGCTAATGGCCTTTATATCTAGAGGACTAGAATACAAGGGGGTAGAAGTTATGCTGCTGCTATACAAAACCGTGGTTAGACCACACCTGGAGCACTGTGAGCAGTTCTGGGCACCACACCTTAGGAAGGATATATTGGCCTTGGAGGGAGTGCAGCGTAGGTTTACTAGAATGATACCCGGACTTCAAGGGTTAAGTTACGAGGAGAGATTACACAAATTGGGTTGTATTCCCTAGAATTTAGAAGGTTAAGGGGTGATCTGATTGAAGTTTTCAGGATATTAAGGGGAATAGATAGGGTAGATAGAGAGAAACTATTTCCGCTGGTTGGGGATTCTAGGACTAGGGGGCATAGTCTAAAAATTAGAGCCAGACCTTTCAGGAGTGAAATTAGGAAACACTTCTACACACAAAGGGTGGTAGAAGTTTGGAACGCTCTTCCGCAAACAGCAATCGATGCCAGATGAATTGTTAATTTCAAATCAGAGATTGATAGATTTCTGTTAACCAAAGGTATTAAGGGATATGGAGCAAAGGCGGGTATATGGAGTTAGGTTGCAGATCAGCCATGATCTCATTGAATGGTGGAACCGGCTCAAGGTGCTGAATGGCCTCCTCCTGTTCCTATGTTCCTATGTTTCGCCCCAACTGTATTTAAAACGATTGCGTAGTATTGTAGCATTGAATGTGTAAATAACACCGAGAGTCTGGGGCTAACAATTCATGGTCGTGGTTCGATGTGTGTAATTCCCTGGTTAGCTCAGCTCGAGAACCGAGTACATGATACAATACAATGTCAATTCAGTGTGTTGCTGTCAGAAAGTGTCGGTGTAAAATGACAAGTTCCTGGCAGAGTATGTTCAGGATGAGTCAGCTGTTTGCTGTGTGTTGTGCGAGGCTTGCTGTTGGCCAGCCAATGTGATGTGGGACTGCAGCTGTCCCACAAGCACAATAACACAGCACTCGCCCTCACTCTCATCAAAAACCCAGTGTCCTGGATAAATTCTATTTATTCAATGCATTAAAAACACAGAAACCCCACAATAAATAACACAACATTTACAATAACATGAACAACATTAAAACATTATTAAAAGGAAATTACATTTTCCAAGTGTAAATTTAATATAATAAGCGCAATAAATGACAAAATCTGAACAGATTGCCTCAGCCATTAAGCATGCATGATGCAGCCAGTTTATTCCCCACAGGGTCTGTACATTCAGGTGTACAAAATAGGCCTATGTACGGAAACACTGGAGAACCAATGGAAGTGATAATCCCCCAGAACACATGCCTGTAGATGGACTCTTCTGTTTTTGGGTTTTACAGTTGTTACTCTACTGGGGTTTAGCATCGCCAACCATTCTTGTAAGCAGATCACAAGCACCCTATGATCCAGAGTGTGTGCTGGAACGGGTTCGAGGAGCTGAATGGCCTACTCCTGTTCCTACGATCCCTGACAAATATCAAGGTAAATGACAATGAGACCCAGGGGTTGATCAGAGAATCTTTGCCCGTACTCTGGCTTACTGGAATGCACCATGTACTGCCACGTCATTCCTTTCCTACCAGCAGATAGATTGAATACAAGGTGTCAGCTGTGGCTCAGTGGGCAGCACTCTTGCCTCTGAGTCCGAAGGTCGTGGGTTCAAGTCCCACTCCAGGGACCTGAGCACAAAATCTTGGCTGACACTCCAGTGTAGTACTTTTTTAAAATTCGTTCCTGGGATGTGACTTGCCTAAGTCCGAAACTAGAGTCTTAAACTTAAATAAAACCGATTACATAGGTATGAGGGGCGAGTTGGCTAAGGTAGATTGGAAAAATAGATTAAAAGGTATGGCGGTAGCTAGAATTTAAAGAAATATTTCATAATTCTCAACAAAAATACATTCCATTGAGAAACAAAAACTCCACGGGAAAAATGATCCAACCGTGGCTAACTAAAGAAGTTAAGGATAGCATTAGATTGAAAGAAGAAGCTTATAATGTTGCAAAGAATAATAGTGTAAGCCTGAGGATTGGGAGAGTTTCAGAAACCAGCAAAGGTTGACCAAAAATTGATAAAAAGGGAAAAAATAGAATTTGAGAGAAAACTAGCAAGAAATAAAAAGGAGAATGTAAGAGTTTCTACAAGTATGTTAAAAGGAAAAGAGTAGCAAAAGTAAATGTTGGTCCCTTAGAGGCTGAGACAGGAGAAATTATTATGGGGAATAAGGAAATGGCAGAAACGTTAAAAAAATATTTTGTATCTGTCTTCACAGTAGAAGACACAAAAAGCATACCAAAAATGGTGGGGAGCCAAGGGTCTAATGAGGGTGATGAATTTAACGTAATTAATATAAGTAGAGAAAAAGTACTAGAGAAACTAATGGGACTAAAAGCCGACAAATCCCTTGGACCTGACAGCCTACATCCTAGGGTTCTAAAGAGGTGGCTGCAGAAATAGTGGATGCACTGGTTTTGATCTTCCACAATTCCCTAGGTTCTAGAACAGGTCCCAGCGGATTGGAAGGTCGCAAATGTAACACCGCTAGTCAAGAAAGGAGGAGAGAGAAAACAGGGAACTACAGGCCAGTTAGCCTGACATCAGTTGTCGGGAAAATGCTGGAATCCATTGTTAAGGAAGTGGTATCAGGGCGCTTAGAAAATGATTAGGCAGAGTCAACATAGTTTTATGAAAGGGAAATCGTGTTTGACAAATTTATTAGAGTTTTTTGAGGATGTAACTAGCAGGGTAGATAAAGGGGAACCAGTGGATGCAGTATATTTGGATTTCCAAAAGACATTCGATAAGGTGCCACATAAAAGGTTATTACACAAGATTAGGGCTCAAGGGGTTGGGATAATATAGTAGCATGGATAGAGGATTGGTTAACGGACAGAAAACAGAGAGTAGGGATAAACGGGTCTTTTTCAGGTTGGCAGGCTGTAACTAGTGGGGTGCCACAAGGGTCAGTGCTGGGGCCTCAGCTATTTACAGTCTATATTAATGACCAGATGAAGGGAACCGAGTGTAATGTATTCATGTTTGCTGACGCTACAAAGCTAGGTGGGACAGTAAGCTGTGAGAAGAACACAAAGAGTCTGCAAAGGGATATAGATAGACTAAGTGAGTGGGCAGTAAGATGGCAGATGGAGTATAATGTAAGGAAATATGAGGTTATCCGCTTTGGTAGGAAGAATAGAAAAGCAAAATATTTTTTAAATAGTGAGAAACTTTTAAATGTTGGTGTTCAGAGAGATTTGGGTGTCCTCGTGCAAGAAACACCGAAAGCTAGCATGCAGGTACAGCAAGCAATAAGGAAGGCAAATGGCATGTTGGCCTTTATTGCAAGGGGGTTGGAGTATAAGAGTAAGGAAGTCTTGCTACAATTGTGCAGGGCGTTGGTGAGACCACACCTGGAGTACTGTGCACAGTCTTGGTCTCCTTATCTAAGGAAGGATATACTTGCCTTGGAGGCGGTGACTCGAAGGTTCACTAGATTGATTCCTGGGATGAGAGTGCTGTCCTATGATGAGAGATTGTGTGGAATGGGCCTACACTCTCTGGAGTTTAGAAGAATGAGAGGTGATCTCATTGAAACATACAAGATTCTGAAGGGTCTTGACAGGGTAGATGCTGAGAGGTTGTTTCCCCTGGCTGGAGTGTCTAGAACTAGGGGGCACAGTCTCAGGATAAGGGGTTGGCCATTTAAGACTGAGATGAGGAAGAATTTCTTCACTCAGAGGGTTGTGAATCTTTGGAATTTTTTGCCCCAGAGGGCTGTGGATGCTGAGTCTTTGAGTATATTCAAGATGCGGAGATGGGGTGGACAAAAATGAGAAGTCGCACAACACCAGGTTATAGTCCAACAGTTTTATTTGAAATTACGAGCTTTCGGAGCGCTGCTCCTTCGTCAGGTACAGTGAGGGAATATAAATCGATTACACAGTATATATAGACAGAGAACAATGTGTCTGCAGAGATACAATCTGTTAGGGAGGCATTACATCAAAGACACATCAGAGCACAGCTAAGACAATGAGGTGGGGTCACAGGGGGTCCAACGTGTCAAATGCTGCCGTCTGCAGTTAGGCTTTTAACTTTTTTTTTTAAAAACTGGGAAACCAGACAACGATGTCGAGTCATGTTCTGTAGCGTGACATGAACCCGAGATCCCAGTTGAGGCCATCCTCATGGGTGCGGAACTTGGCTATCAGTTTCTGCTCGATGATTTTGCGTTGTCGTGTGTCTCGAAGGCCGCCTTGGAGAACGCTAACCCGCAGATCCGAGGCTGAATGTCCTTGACTGCTGAAGTGTTCCCCGACTGGGAGGTAACAATCCTGCCTGGCGATTGTTGCGCGGTGTCCGTTCATACGTTGTCTCAGTGTCTGCATGAGTATATTCAAGGCTGAGATCGATAGATTTTTGGACTCATGGGGAATCAAGGGATATGGAGATCGGGCAGGAAAGTGGAGTTGAGGTCGAAGATCAGCCATGATCTTAGTGAATGGTGGACCAGGCTCGAGGGGCGTATGGCCGACTCCTGCTCCTATTTCTTATGTTCTTATGTGGGCGTCGCTGGCAATGACGATGAAGGAACAGCGATATATTTCCAAGTCAGGATGGTGTGTAACTTGGAGGGGAACTTGGAGGTGGTGGTGTTCGCATGCGCCTGCTGCCCTTGTCCTTCTAGCTGGTAGAGGTCATGGGTTTGGGAGGTAATGCCGAAGAAGCCTTGGCAAGTTGCTGCAGTGCATGTTGTAGATGGTGCACACTGCAGCCACGGTGCGCCGGTGGTGGAGGGAGTGAATGTTTAAGGTGGTGGATGGTGAGCCAATCAAGAGGGCTGCTTTGTTCTGGATGGTGTCGAGCTTCTTGAGTGTTGTTGGAGCTGCACTTATCCAGGCAAGTGGAGAGTATTCCATCACACTCCCTACTTGTGCCTTGTAGATGGTGGAAAGTCTTTGGGGAGTCAGGAGGTGAGACACTCGCCACAGAATACCTAGCCTCTGACCTGCTCTTGTAACCACAGTATTCACGTGGCTGGTCCAGTTAAGTTTCTGGTTAATGGTGACCCCCAGGATGTTGGTGGTGGGGGATTCAGCAATGGTAATGCCGTTGAATATCAGAGGTGGTGGTTAGTCTCTCGCTTGTTGGAGAAAGTCATTGCCTGGCACTTGTGTGGCGCGAATGTTACTTGCCATTTATCAGCCCAAGCCTGAATGTCATCCAGGTCTTGCTGCATTCAGGCATGGACTGCTTCATTATCTGAGGAGTTTCGAATGGAACTGAACACTGCAATCATCAGCGAACATCCCCACTTCTGACCTTATGATGGAGGGAAGGTCATTGATGAAGCAGCTGAAGATGGTTGGGCCTAGGACACTGCTCTGAGGAACTCCTGCAGCGATGTCCTGGGGCTGAGATGATTGACCTCCAACAACCACAACCATCTTCCTTTGTGCTAGGTATGACTCCAACCAGTGGAGAGTTTTTCCCCCGGTTCCCATTGACTTCAATTTTACTAGGGCTCCTTGATGCCACAGTCTGTCAAATGCTGCCTTGATGTCAAGGGCAGTTACTCTCACCTCACCTCTGGAATTCAGCTGTTTTGTCCATGTTAGGACCAAGGCTGTAATGAGGTCTGGAGTCGAGTGGTCTTGGCGGAACCCAAACTGGGCATCAGTGAGCAGGTTATTGGTGAGTAAGTGCCGCTTGATAGCACTGTCGACGACACCTTCCATCACTTTGCTGATGATTGATGGGGCGGTAATTGGCCGGATTGAATTTGTCCTGTTTTTTGTGGACAGGACATACCTGGGCAGATTTCCACATTGTCAGGTAGATGCCAGTGTTGTAGCTGTACTGGAACAGCTTGGCTAGAGGCGCGGCTAGTTCCGGAGCATAAGTCTTCAGTATCCAGTGCGCTCAACCGTTTTTTGAAATAAGATGGATTGAATCGAATTGGCTGAAGACTGGCTTCTGTGATGGTGGGGACCTCAGGAGGAGGCCGATATGGATCATCCACTCGGCTTTTCTGGCTGAAGATGGTTGCAAATGCTTCAGCCTTGACTTTTGCACTCACGTGCTGGGCTCCACCATCATTGAGGATGGGGATATTCTTGGAGCCCCCTCCTACTGTTAATTGTTTAATTGTCCCCCACCATTCACGACTGGATGAGGCAGGACTGCAGAGCTTTGATCTGATCCGTCGATTGTGGGATCGCTTAGCTATGTCTATAGCATGCTCAGGGAATACTGAGGGAGTGCCGCACTGTCGGAGGGGCAGTACTGAGGGAGCGCCGCACTGTCGGAGGGGCAGTATTGAGGGAGCGCCCCACTGTCGGAGGCGCAGCGCGGAGGGAGTGCTGCACTGTCGGAGGGGCTGTTTTTCAGATGAGACGTTAAACCAAAGCCCATTCTGCTCCCTCAGGTGGACGTAAATGATCCCATGGCACTTTTTGAATAAACAGGGGAGATACCCCTGGGGTCCTGGCTAATATTTATCTCTGAACCAAAATAACTAAAAAAAAATTTCCAGTCATTGCTGTTTTGGGATCTTGCTGTGTGCAAATTGGCTGCTGCGTTTCCTACATTACAGCTGTTACACACGTAAAGCAGTTGGGATACGGTAGACTGAGAATCATAAGGTGGTGCTTTTGCCAGAATTAGTTGAAGTGAAAGAGAGGAATTTGTGAGAATTTATGAAATGTTGTGCTCCCATCCCTCGCTGGGACTGTCTGGAGCTCCCGTCTCCCCGGGTCTGTCTGGAGCTCCCGTCTCCTCGGGACTGTCTGGAGCTCCCGTCTCCCCGGGACTGTCTGGAGCTCCCGTCTCCCCGGGACTGTCTGGAGCTCCCGTCTCCCCGGGACTGTCTGGAGCTCCCGTCTCCCCAGGGACTGTCTGGAGCTCCCGTCTCCCCTTGCTGGGACTGTCTGGAGCTCCCGTCTCCCCGGGTCTGTCTGGAGCTCCCGTCTCCCCAGGACTGTCTGGAGCTCCCGTCTCCCCTTGCTGGGACTGTCTGGAGCTCCCGTCTCCCCGGGACTGTCTGGAGCTCCCGTCTCCCCAGGACTGTCTGGAGCTCCCGTCTCCCCGGGACTGTCTGGAGCTCCCATCTCCCCAGGACTGTCTGGAGCTCCCGTCTCCCCTTGCTGGGACTGTCTGGAGCTCCCGTCTCCCCGGGTCTGTCTGGAGCTCCCGTCTCCCCAGGACTGTCTGGAGCTCCCGTCTCCCCTTGCTGGGACTGTCTGGAGCTCCCGTCTCCCCGGGACTGTCTGGAGCTCCCGTCTCCCCAGGACTGTCTGGAGCTCCCGTCTCCCCGGGACTGTCTGGAGCTCCCATCTCCCCAGGACTGTCTGGAGCTCCCGTCTCCCCTTGCTGGGACTATCTGGAGCTCCCGTCTCCCCGGGACTGTCTGGAGCTCCCGTCTCCCCAGGACTGTCTGGAGCTCCCGTCTCCCCAGGACTGTCTGGAGCTCCCGTCTCCCCTTGCTGGGACTGTCTGGAGCTCCCGTCTCCCCGGGTCTGTCTGGAGCTCCCGTCTCCCCGGGTCTGTCTGGAGCTCCCATCTCCCCGGGACTGTCTGGAGCTCCCGTCTCCCCGGGTCTGTCTGGAGCTCCCGTCTCCCCGGGACTGTCTGGAGCTCCCATCTCCCTGGGACTGTCTGGAGCTCCCGTCTCCCCTTGCTGGGACTGTCTGGAGCTCCCGTCTCCCCGGGTCTGTCTGGAGCTCCCGTCTCCCCGGGACTGTCTGGAGCTCCCGTCTCCCCTGGCTGGGACTGTCTGGAGCTCCCGTCTCCCCGGGACTGTCTGGAGCTCCCGTCTCCCCAGGACTGTCTGGAGCTCCCATCTCCCCAGGACTGTCTGGAGCTCCCGTCTCCCCTTGCTGGGACTGTCTGGAGCTCCCGTCTCCCCTCGCTGGGACTGTCTGGACAGGGGTTTGAACCCAGCACCTTGTGACTCAGATGGGAATGCTGCCACTAACCCAAAGGTTTGCTCCCTTTGATAAGGGGTCATCAGATGTGAAAGGTTAACCCGACCGCCCTCTGTCCACAGACACTGCTGGAACCTGCTGACTGTTTCCAGCACTTTTTGTTTTATTTCAGCTTTAAGCATCTGCAGTTTTTTGCTCTTTGGCCGAGATTTTAGTCACCCTCTTAATGTCTCCTCCTGTGGTTCGGTGTCTGTGTTGGGCTAATTATGCTCCTGTGCACGGAGGAGTTGACCCTCAACGTACTATACAACTCCAATATAGCCCACAATGACTGACCGAATGTGGCCCCTCAGTCCCCGCTGTTTGTTAGATCAGCGCAATTTCTAATATGGGCTAAACTGAGTGGTAAAAATGATGACACCATTAATTTCTGTAGGGCATCTCTCTTGCATCAGAGTTAAGGCAGGTGATTTGAAGACCCCCCATATGAAAATTCAACCCCTCACTATCTGTGCACTAAAAGCACTAAATAAGCCAATTATTAGGTGAGACACAATCTAGTTTAATAAATGTATTAAATATTGGTTCCTGTAAATTGCCTAACTCCAATTGCACTACGGAGCTGAGAATAGATGATCCCACTGTAAATGCATTTATGTTTGACAGATTACTGTGGGTGTAGGAGGACAGCATAATACAGCACGGGGGAGGGAAGATGGGAATCGTTACCAGGCTTACTCTCAGCAAAGGCATGCTGACAATATTTGCATTTCCTACATGTCTCCGAGGAGCTAGCGAACTCGGAGGCTTTAACTTTCAGCCCAGATATTCCTCATCCCCTACACTGAGGTCCGGTACCTGGCGTGCACTGCGTCTGCCTGACTTCAGCTCACTCGTATTTCCCAGTTCAGGCCCCAACTTGCCTCCAGTGACCTGCACCTGAAATCAGGGGTCAGAAATCTAAGCGCAGTCTCGCAGCCGTGGGAATGACCTGGGATGGAATTGCCTTCGGTCACTGTCTAGCCCAGGTGATCTTCTGGTACTTGCCTTCGAGTGGGCTCCAGTAGGTGATACCTATGCCCCACTCAAACCCTGCCACCTTATTTACATATTATTGCAATGTCTGTGCCTAGCATAGAATCGTACAGCACAGGGATTCGATTGTAAGGGGAATAGATAGGGGTTTCTGTGGTCGCGACCGAGACTCCAGGATGGTATGTTGCCTCCCTGGTGCAAGGGTCAAGGATGTCTCGGCGCGGGTGCAGAACATTCTGGAAGGGGAGGGGGAACAGCCAGTTGTCGTGATACATGTTGGTACCAACGACGTAGCTAAAAAAAGGGAAGAGGTCCTACAAGTAGAATTTAGGGAGTTAGGAGCCAAGCTAAAAAGTAGGACCTCGAAGGTAGTAATCTCTGGCTTACTACCAGTGCCACGTGCTAGTAAGAGTACAGAGAACAGGATAGTTAGGCTAAATACGTGGCTTGAGCAGTGGTGTAAGAGGGAGGGTTTTAAATTTTTGAGGCATTGGAACCAGTTTTGTGGTAGGTGTGACCTATACAAAAGGGACGGTCTACACCTGTGCAAGGATGGAACTGATGTTCTCGGGGTAATTTTTGATAAAGCAGTTCGGGAGCATTTAAACTAGTATGGCAGGGGGCTAGAAACCTATGTAGTGAAATAGAGGAAAGTGAAAGGCAGACAGAAATAAATGGTAAAAGGGTGAGGAACAAAAAACAAAGGGCCAAACTAATTCATAAAAAATGTGAGCATAAAAAAAGCCTGAGGGTTTTATACCTTAATGCGAGAAGCATCAGGAACAAGGTAGATGAATTAGCTGTGGAAATAGAGGTTAATAATTATGATCTAATTGGGATTACGGAAACATGGTTGCAGGGTGAGCAGGGCTGGGAGCTTAACATACAGGGGTATTCAGTATTTAGGAAGGATCGACAAAAAAGAAAGGGAGGAGGGGTAGCATTGCTGGTAAAAGAGGGGATAAATGCAATTGAAAGGAAGGATATTAACTCAATTAATACAGAATCTATATGGGTGGAGCTAAGAAATAGCGAGGGGCGAAAAACATTAATAGGAGTGGTATATAGGCCTCCAAATAGTAAAATAGAGGGAGGGCATCACGAGGGAAATTAGAGAAGCGTGCAATAAGAGCACAGCTGTCATCATAGGTGACTTTAACTTACATATAGATTGGAATAGCCTAATCAGTAAAAATAATGAGGAGGAGGAATTCCTTGAGTGTTTAAGGGATGGTTATCTGGATCAATATGTCGAGGAACCAACTCGGGAACAGGCTATATTGGACTGGGTACTGTGCAATGAGAAGGGACTAATTAGTAATCTTGTTGTACGGGGACCCTTGGGTCAGAGCGATCATAACATGATCGATTTCTCACTTGAAATGGAGAGCGAAGAAATTGACTCAGAGACTAAGGTCCTGAATTTAAACAAGGGGAATTATGATGCCATTAGACGGGAACTGAGTAGGTCTGATTGGACAACGTTCCTGGGAGGACTGGAGGTAGATAAACAATGGCAAGCATTTAAAGATAGAATGACAAAATTGCAAAAATTGTTTATACCAATCTGGCATAAAAGGAAATCTAAAAAGGTGACTCAACCGTGGATAACAGGGGAAATTAGAGACAGCATAAAATCCAAAGATAGGGCGTATAAAATAGCCAAAAAAAGCGCCAGAGCGGAAGATTGGGAACAGTTTAAGATAGAGCAAAGGAGGACAAAGGGCTTAATCAAGAGGGGCAAAATAGCTTACGAAAGCAAGCTGGCGGAAAATATAAAAACTAACTCCAAAAGCTTTTATAAGTATATCAAGAGGAAAAGACTGGTGAAAACCAAAGTTGGTCCATTGCAGTCAGATACGGGGGAATATATAACGGGAAATAAGGAAATGGCAGACCAACTAAATGCATACTTTGGGTCAGTCTTTACGAAGGAAGACACAAAAAACCTCCCTGGGATATCGGGAAAAATAGGGACATTGGCAAAGGAGGAACTGACGCAAATCAATATCTCTAAGGATATGGTGTTAAGGAAGCTAAAGGGATTGAAGGCGGACAAATCCCCAGGGCCTGATAACATGCATCCTAGGGTACTGAAGGAGGTGGCCCTAGAGATAGCGGATGCACTAAGTATGATTTTTCAGAATTCATTAGACTCGGGAACAGTGCCCATGGATTGGAGGGTAGCTAACGTTACCCCACTATTCAAAAAGGGGGGTAGGGAAAAAGCAGGTAATTACAGACCTGTAAGCCTTACATCAGTTGTGGGCAAAATGCTGGAGTCCATCATTAAGGATGAAATAGCAGAGCACTTAGCAAATGGGGACAGGATAGGACAGAGTCAACATGGATTTACAAAGGGTAAATCGTGCTTGACTAATCTATTGGAATTTTTTGAGGGAGTAACTGGTAAAATAGATGGGGGAGAGCCAGTAGATGTGGTGTACCTGGACTTCCAAAAGGCCGTCGACAAGGTCCCACATAAAAGATTAGCATGGAAAATTGAAGCTCATGGGATAAAGGGGAAAGTATTGACGTGGATAGAGAACTGGCTGTCAGATAGAAAACAGAGAGTTGGAATAAACGGCTCATTTTCTGAATGGCAGGCAGTAACAAGTGGGGTACCACAGGGATCTGTCCTGGGTCCCCAGCTGTTCACAATTTACATTAATGACCTGGATCAGGGAGTCGGATGCAGCATTTCCAAATTTGCAGACGACACTAAACTAGGAGGGGGGGTGGGCTCAGAGGAGGAGACCAGGAAGCTCCAGAGCGATTTGGACAGACTGGGTGATTGGGCGGATAAATGGCAGATGCACTATAATGTGGACAAGTGCGAAGTTATCCACCTTGGGTGCAGGAACGGGAGGGCAAATTATTATTTAAATGGCAATAAATTGGGAGAGGGGGAAGTACAGAGAGACCTGGGTGTTCTTGTACACCAGTCACTGAAGGCGAGCATGCAGGTGCAACAGGCGGTCAAGAAGGCAAACGGTATGCTGGCCTTCATAGCAAAAGGGTTGGAATACAGGAACAGGAATACCTTGCTGCAGCTGTACAGGGCACTGGTGAGAACACACCTCGAGTACTGTGTACAGTTTTGGTCGCCTCATCTGAGGAAAGATGTTCTTGCCATGGAGGGGGTGCAGCGGCGATTCACCAGGCTGATACCAGGAATGGCGGGATTGACCTATGAGGAGAGACTATGTAGTTTAGGGATGTACACACTGGAGTTTAGAAGATTGAGAGGGGACCTCATAGAAGTGTATAAAATTCTGACAGGTCTAGACAGACTAGATGCAGAAGGAATGTTTCCCTTGGCGGGTGAGAACAGAACTAGAGGACATAATTTAAGGATAAGGGCTAAACCATTTAGGACAGAAATGAGGGGGAATTTCTTCACTCAGAGGGTGGTGAACCTGTGGAACTCATTGCCACAGAGGGCAGTGTACGCCAGCTCATTAAATATATTTAAGAGGGAATTAGATATATTTCTACAGGCAAAAGGGGTTAAGGGTTACGGAGAGAAGGCGGGGACGGGATACTGAATTGGAGGATCAGCCATGATCTCATTAAATGGCGGAGCAGGCTCGAAGGGCCGGATGGCCTACTCCTGCTCCTATCTTCTATGTATCTATGTATGTAGGAGGCCATTCGGCCCATTGAGCCTGTGCAGGCTCAGGTTCTCAGGCTCGAATTCCACCACCAATGTAAAAGAGGTGGACACCTGGCGTAATAAATCTCCACCCTTTTTTCCTCTGCTTTGTGCCCCATAGTCGATGCACTTGAGGCACCCAGCCAAGGAATATTGGGGCCTTCATGTCTGGGCTGTGTTGAAGGATGGCATCTTTTGGTTGGTCATCAGTGACTCCATAGGTCTGCCTGAAGTGGTCACAGTTACAGCATCATTTTCAGGGGTTTGTTTGGTCATCTCGCAAAACTCATCATCATTTTCAAGAGTCTCTCAATGAAGCTACTGAGAAATCTACACCTACCTGTTTGCCCAGTGTACAGTTTCCACATCAGCCATACAATGGACTCTGCAATCAACAAAGTGGAAGGTCCTATGGAGAATAAGTTGATCTTAGTTTAGTTAGTCCCAACTCTTTAATCTAGGCCCTTGTGTGAGGGGCTTTGACAAAGAGATTGTTGTGAGGCTCATTCCACCTCCAGGGTAATCAGTAAGGGATTGGTGTGGCCAAAGTTCATTCACAAATCCACCTGACGGTTTGATCCTGGATCTCACACGTGGCCTGGAGGAACGCCTTGCGTTGCGTAGCTGGGAGTTCAGAACCACAACAGGACTTCTGAGCCCTGAGTTTAAGCTGCATTGGGATTTTTCTGCCATTGAAGGAAAACATGAAAGGTAAACACGTCCCTTCAGAATGTAAAGGCAGAAGCCCAGTGTCTTTGCCGCTATTCCCCCTCCCTCGTCTCTGAGAACTAAGCATTGAGTTCAGTGATCGGTCAGAGGCTTGAAATTTATCTTATTTGTTTTAGCTAAATACACAGTAACTGAAGTGTTAAAGAGTAGATTGGCTGAGCAGGAATATCCTGCATTAGAGAAAGGCAGATGTGTTGCATGAATTTTTCACATTAGTCTTCTTGAACCAAAACTATGGATGAGTTCCAGATGGAGTCAAACTGCCTTTGGGAGTCTACAATATGCGCACAGGTCAGTAAAATACATGTTGGGCAAAATTCAAAGCACGAAGACGCTTAGTTGCAGCTAGCCAGCAATTTATGCAGTGCCTTATTATCATGTTGTAAATCGCAGTCCAATGTAAAGGTTACATTCAGTGGTCAATGTTGGTCAAAACACCAATCTCATCAATTATGAAGAGACAGGTTCAATTAACTGGAACCATGTTGTACACTGGAGTTTAAAATATCACCAGTCCTGCTGCCCAGTGACTGTCAGATTCTGCTCCACCAAATGGTGCAGCTGAATGGGAGTGTAGCTCAGAGAATGGGGTGTGGATTTCACTGCGGCCAATTCCTGACGCTCCCAAATGACCGGACGTTGGTGCATCAGGAGCACCGTAAATCTGAGCCTTGCTCCCCAATCTGTGCTCCCACTAGGAACAGGAGGAGGCCATTCAGCCCCTCGAGCCTGTTCCGCCATTCAATGAGATCCTGACTGATCTGTCACCTAACGCCACTGAGCAAGGCTGAACCAGGACCGGTGTCTGCCAATTCCAGGCTTTCTGACTTGTTCTCTTGCTGAAGGATAAACTAAATATGATCGAAGTTATTTGTTTCCTATCTGACAATCTACAAGATGAAATGAATGTAAGGAGAGGCTGCTGACATAAACACTGAGTTCCTCCCACGCTGCTGCACACTGTGATTCTGTGCCGATTTCCTCTTTGAATTCCATTATAACACTGCATTATGCCAAATGGGAACATTGAAATGGATGCAAGTATAATATTTACATGGAAGGAATACTGTGCTGCGGCTGCACACTATAACACTATATTGGCTGTAGTTTCTCACTTCAGTGCTCCTGGTGTGTACTGGGAGTGCGTATTGTGAAATTCCGCACCCCAGCCCATGATTACCATTAATTAATTTTAATGCAGAAAATCACAGGCTGTGGAATTTACCGGTTGCACTCCCAGGGTGCAGTGAGAATACTGGAGTGGAAAATTCTGATCAATAAATAACGACTGCAGGAGCCAGAAACTAAAAGAGCTGCACATGTGACAGGAAATAGTTCTAAGACACAAGCAGCATCTTTTTGCTGCCGGATTTTCAAGTGGTGTTTAGATAAGCGAGGGCAGGAAACGGGACCGGGACAGACCCACCTGTGACCCCCGCCCCCCATTCCCCGCTATCATTTCCAGCAGGTGTCGCTGGTGAGCACATTGACCGGTGATGACAGCCTCAGATCATCCATCCCACTTTCTGTTATTTATGCCTCATTAAGTTAATTTAAAGAACCAAGCACAAATATTTATAAGCTTTGCAGAATCCTTATGTCTCCATCGATTTCGGATTTCACTACTTTTCGCTCCAGGGAACTATAAGGCTCAAACATAAAAGTCGTTAAACCGAGGCCCCGTCTGCTCTCAGGTAGATGTAAAAGATCCCTTGACATATTTCGAAGAAGAGCAGGGGGAGTTATCCCTGGTGTCCTGGCCAATATTTATCCCTTAACCAACATCACCAAAACAGATTATCTGGTCATTATCACATTGCTGTTTGTGGGAGCTTGCTGTGCGCAAATTGGCTGCCACGTTTCCTACATTACAACAGTGACTACACTTCAAAAAGTACTTCATTGGCTGTAAAGCACTTTGAACGTCCTGAGGTCGTGAAAGGTGCTGGAGAAATGCCAGTCTTTCTTTCTATAGACTCTGAAGAAGAAACTTTATTATATTGATTAACTCCTTTTTAAAAGAGGAGCTGGAGTTATCTCTGATTCAGAAGGGGATTGAAGGTCAGGAGGGTATGTGTAGACATTGATGATCAAACAGTCTGATGCATTGTGGTTCCAATTGCCATGTTCTTTATAGAAAACAACTACAGGATATCCTGCAGCATTTTATTTGATTACCTTTGGTGGACAGACAGAAAGTTCACTGATTTTGTATTCCTGGTAACTTTGCTTGTGATTATATTGCATAGAATTTACACTGCATAGAATTTACAGCACAAAACAGGCCATTCGGCCCAACTGGTCCGTGCCGGTGTTTCTGCTCCATACCAGCCTCCACTCACCCCTCTTCATCTCACCCCATCAGCATATCCTTCTATTCCTTTCTCTCTTGTGTTTATCCAGCTTCCCCTTAATTACATCGATACTATTCGCTTCAACCACTCCCTGTGGTAGTGAGTTACACATTCTCACCACTCTCTGGGTAAAGAAGTTTCTTCTGAATTCCCTATTGGATTTATTAGTGACTATCTTATATTTATGGTCCCTAGTTTTGGACTCACCCCCACAAAATGAATATCCCCATCCTCAATGATGGTGGAGCCCAGCACGTGAGTGCAAAAGTCAAGGCTGAAGCGTTTGCAACCATCTTCAGCCAGAAGTGCCGAGTGGATGATCCATATCGGCCTCCTCCTGAGGTTCCCACCACCACAGAAGCCAGTCTTCAGCCAATTCGATTCACTCCACTTGATATCAAGACACGGCTGAGCGCACTGGATACAGCAAAGGCTATGGGCCCTGACAACATCCTGGCTGTCATGCTGAAGGCTTTTGCTCCAGAACTAGCCGCGCCTCTGGCCAAGCTGTTCCAGTACAGCTGCAACACTGGCATCTACCTGACAATGTGGAATTCTGCCCAGGTATGTCCTGTCCACAAAAAGTAGGACAAATCCAATTCGGCCTTTATCGCCCCATCAGTCTACTCTCAATCATCAGCAAAGTGATGGAAGGTGTCGTCGACAGTGCTATCAAGTGGCACTTACTCACCAATAACCTGCTCACTGATGCCCAGTTTAGGTTCCGCCAAGACCACTCGGCTCCCAACCTCATTACAGCCTTGGTCCAAACATGGACAAAGGAGCTGAATTCCAGAGGTGAGGTGAGAGTGACTGCCCTTGACATCAAGGCAGCATTTGACCGAGTGTGGCATCAAGGAGCCCTAGTAAAACTGAAGTCAATGGGAATCGGGGGGGAAAACACTCCACTGGCTGGAGTCATACCTAGCACAAAAGAAGGTGGTTGTGGTGGTTAAAGGTCAATCATCACAGCCCCAGGACATCGCTGCAGGAGTTCCTCAAGGGAAGTGTCCTAGGCCCAACCATCTTCAGCTGCTTCATCAATGACCTTCCCTCCAACATAAGGTCAGAAATGGGGATGTTCGCTGATGACTGCACAGTGCTCAGCGCCATTCACAACTCCTCAGATAATGAAGCAGCCCATGCCCGCATGCAACAAGACGTGGATGATGTTCAGGCTTGGGCTGATAAGTGGCAGGTAACATTCGCGCCATAGAAGTGCCAGGCAATGACTATCTCCAACAAGCGAGAGTCTAATCACCGCCCCATTACCATTGCCGAATCCCCCACCATCAACATCCTGGGGGTCACCATTGACCAGAAACTTAACTGGGCCAGTCACATAAATACTGTGGCAACAAGAGCAGGTCAGAGGCTAGGTATTCTGCGGCGAGTGTCTCACCTCCTGCCTTTCCACCATCTACAAGGCACAAGTAAGGAGTGTAATGGAATACTCTCCACTTGCCTGGATGAGTGCAGCTCCAACAACACTCAAGAAGCTCAACACCACCCAGGACAAAGCAGCCCGCTTGATTGGCACCCCATCCACCACCTTAAACATTCACTCCCTCCACCACCGGCGTACCGTGGCTGCAGTGTGCACCATCTACAAGATGCACTGCAGCAACTCGCCAAGGCTTCTTCGGCAGCACCTCCCAAACCCGCGACCTCTTCCACCTAGATGGACAAGGGTAGCAGGCGCATGGAAACACCACCACCTCCAAGTTCCCCTCCAAGTCACACACCATCCTGACTTAGAAGTATATCGCTGATCCTTCATCGTCGCTGGGTCAAAATCCTGGAACTCCCTCCTTAACAGCACTGTGGGAGTACCTTCACCACACGGACTGCAGCGGTTGAAGAAGGCAGCTCACCACCACCTTCTCAAGGGGCAATTAGGGATGGGCAATAAATGCTGGCCTCGCCAGCGATGCCCACATCCCATAAACGAATAGTAAAAAAAATGGAACCATCTCTGTGTCTCTCCTATCGAACCTCCGTCAGTCACCCCTCAGACTTCTCTTTTCTGGAGAAGAGCCCCAGCCTATTCAAACTTTCCTGATCGTTATACCCTCTCCGTTCTGGTAACATCCTTGTAAATCTTTTTTGCACTTTCTCCAGTGCTTCTATATCCTTTATGTAATATGAAGGCCAGAACAGTGCACAGTACTGCAAGTGTGAATGCAGAGTGAATTGCCCAAAATGATGTTCAAGCTCCAGCTCTGGTTAGGCAATGTTTGCAGAGCTTGGGCTAGCTTTGTTGGTGAAACCCTGCAGTGTAAGAAATAAAAACTGTAAAGGCAGGATCTGTCGCACTTGGCAAAAACAGTGCAGCCCCTGTCAGCTCATTATGAAGCAGTAATGATGATGGATGTCCTGAAGTCAGTGGTCAACATTTCCCTTGTCTAAATTGTACAAAGTCTGTAGAACTTTTGTTTTTCCAAACTTCCTGAAAGTATTTCAGTTACCCCAGGAGTCGAGAGGAAATTGTTTGTATCTGAAACTGGGTAACAGGAACAAAGTTTGATGTGAAAATGGGCAAAGAGAGAATGGGAACATTCACAAACACAGATCATTCACACTGATCAAATTAAGAAAGAGGTCAGAAAGAAAATTGAAATAAATAGGTTTTAGTCAGAAACTAGGAAGAGGAAGAGAAGATTGGAGTTCAGTAATGGAACCATTGCCGGATCCCGAGAGACTGAGAGCAATAAACTGCATTGCATTAATGGACAGGATGCATTAATCAGTGATCAAAGACTATCCCAACAGCCTGAGATCATGCCTCATAAAAAGGGTTCTAGTTTACTGTATACTGATCAGCCAGCTCAATGATGGAGCTCGCCATCACAGACTAACATCCTGTATCACTTTATATTCTAAATATGCTTTCAAATCCACTCTATCATTTGAAAATACAACCACAGCAGCAGCTATCATTGACCATTATCCATCAACAGTGTAATGGAAGTGAGAATTGCACATTGAAATTCATTTACAATTGAGAATTTGCTGCATTCTCAATATTAGAGTTCCTGATTTAAACGTGACTCCGCTGTCTCTCCTTTTCTGATTGTGAACCTGGCCTGAAAGTGATGGTATAATTTGTAAAATGATTTGTAATCCAGGACTCACTGAAGGTGGTTCCTCATGGGCTAAAGAATGGAATTTAGATTTTCACGATACGTGTCTGTAAATGTTACTGTGCGACGAGCGTTGTTACACTAAGGTACGTGTAACTGGATAAACTCCCATGAACAGATTCACCTGGTCGCAGCAAAGTCCGACTAAGCAAAGTTTAAGCAAGACCCACTTTGCTCCTCGCTGAGACCTCTACGGACTAATATTCATTCACTTTTAAAAAGAAAAAAAGACTCGCATTTCTATAGCCCCTTTCGCGACCTCTGGACATCCCAAAGCGCTTCACAGTCAATGAAGTACTTTTTGAAGTGTGGTCGCTGTTGTAAAGTAGGAAATGCAGGCAGCCAATTTGTGCACAGCAAGATTCCACAAACAGTAATGTGATAATGACCAGATCATCTGTTTTTAGTGATGTTGATTGAGGGATAAATATTGGTCAGGACACCAGGGATAATTCCCCATCTCTTCTTCCAAAGGTGCCGTGGGATCTTTTACGTCCATCCTGAGAGCGCAGACGGGGCCTCGGTTTAACATCTCATCAAAAATACAGCACCTCCGACAGTACAGCGCTCCCTCAGTACCGCCCCTCCGATAGTGCAGAACTCCCTCAGTACTGTCCCTCCGACAGTGCGGCGCTCCCTCAGTACTGTCCCTCCGACAGTGCGGCGCTCCCTCAGTACCGCCCCTCCGATAGTGCAGAACTCCCTCAGTACTGCCCCTCCGACAGTGCGGCGCTCCCTCAGTACTGCCCCCTCCGACAGTGCGGCGCTCCCTCAGTACTGCCCCCTCCGACAGTGAGGCGCTCCCTCAGTACTGCCCCTAAACAGTGCAGAACTCCCTCAGTACTGCCCCTCCAACAGTGCGGCGCTCCCTCAGTACTGCCCCTCCAACAGTGCGGCGCTCCCTCAGTACTGTCCCTCCGACAGTGCCGCACTCCCTCAGTACTGCCCCTCCGACAGTGCAGAACTCCCTCAGTACTGCCCCTCCGACAGTGTGGCGCTCTGTCAGTACTGCCCCTCCGACAGTGCAGCGCTCTCTCAGCACTGCCACTCTGACAGTGCAGCACTCCCTCAGCACTGCCCCTCCGACAGTGCGGTGCTCCCTCAGTACTGCCCCTCCAACACTCCCTCAGTACTGCCCCTCTGACAGTGCAGCACTCCCTCAGTACTGCCCCTCCGACAGTGCAGCACTCCCTCACTACTGCACCTCCGACAGTGCAGAACTCCCTCAGTACTGCCCCTCCGACGGTGCAGAACTCCCTCAGTACTGCCCCTCCGACAGTGCAGAACTCCCTCAGTACTGCCCCTCTGACAGTACGGCACTCCCTCAGTACTGCCCCACCAACAGTGCGGCGCTCCCTCAGTACTGTCCCTCCGACAGTGCCGCACTCCCTCAGTACTGCCCCTCCGACAGTGCAGAACTCTCTCAGTACTGCCCCTCCAACACTCCCTCAGTACTGCCCCTCCGACAGTGCAGCACTCCCTCAGTACTGCCCCTCCGACAGTGCAGCACTCCCTCACTAATGCACCTCCGACAGTGCAGAAGTCCCTCAGTACTGCCCCTCCGACGGTGCAGAACTCCCTCAGTACTGCCCCTCCGACAGTGCAGAACTCCCTCAGTACTGCCCCTCTGACAGTACGGCACTCCCTCAGTACTGCCCCACCGACAGTGCGGCGCTCCCTCAGTACTGCCCCTCCGACAGTGCGGCGCTCTCTCAGTACTGCCCCTCCGACAGTGCGGCGCTCCCTCAGTACTGCCCCTCCGACAGTGTGGCGCTCCCTCAGTACTGCCCCTCCGACAGTGCGGCGCTCCCTCAGTACTGCCCCTCCGACAGTGCGGCGCTCCCTATGTACTGCCCCTCCGACAGTGCGGCGCTCCCTCAGTACTGCCCCTCCGACAGTGCAGCGCTCCCTCAGTACCGCCCCTCCGACAGTGCGGCACTCCCTCAGTACCGCCCCTCCAACAGTGCCGCACTCCCTCAGTACCGCCCCTCCGACAGTGCCGCACTCCCTCAGTACTGCCCCTCCGACAGTGCCGCACTCCCTCAGTACTGCACTGTAAGTGTCAGCCTGGATTATGTGCTTAAATGCTGGAGCGGGACTTAAACCACAACCTTCTGACTCAGAGGCAAGCGTGCTACCCATTGAGCCACGGCTGACACACTTAGCAGAGGCTACAAGGTTACAACACATTAAGTTTATATTACAGGAAAGTCATTGCTCTTTTACAAAAGTTAAACACATTTTGGAGAAGGTGTGATGGAGAGTGCTGCATTTCGGGCTGGCTGTAACATTGCTGCTATGTGGCAGCAGTCTGAGCATTCCTGAGACATGCAATGAATGAGTGGAGGGTTTCAGCTGGTGTTGGGGGTCTGGGCTCTGTAGCAGATGTCCCCAAGCATTGCCACTTGCTCCGTGCTGCACTCCCCCCCACACTAGTCATCATCCATTGAAGGTTACTTGGCACAGTCTGCAATCACTGCAGTAATCTTCGATACTCAGGAACTATATTTCATTTCAAAGCAGGTCCCCTGTGGTGTAGATTCCTGGGGTGAGATTGGAGCTTCCTGAACAGTGAAGTTTCTGCTCCGTCTCTGTCCCCACTCCCAGCTCCGTCAGTGACCCACTCCCAGCTCCGTCAGTGACCCACTCCCAGCTCCGTCAGTGACCCACTCCCTGGATGTAACTCAGCTGGTACATGGGAGGGTTCGAGTGAGGGACTGTTCCCGGGGGCGAGAGCCTGGTGTGTCCCGGGGGGGGGGGGGGGGGGGGGGGCGGGGGTACTGGTGTGTCTGAGGCTGAGCCGGGGGTGGGGTGGGGGGGTGCTGGTGTGTCCTGGGGGGTCGGGGCGGGGGGCGAGAGCCTGGTGTGTCCTGGGGGGTCGGGGGGGGGCGAGAGCCTGGTGTGTCCCGGGGGGTTGGGGGTGGGGGGGGTGCGGTGGGTGTGTCCTGGGGGGTCGGGGGGGGGGGCGAGAGCCTGGTGTGTCCCGGGGGTTGGGGGGGGGGGTGTGTCCTGGGGGGTCGGGGGTGGGGGGGGGCGGGGGGGGGGGGGTGTTGGTGGTGGGTGCTGGTGTGTCCCGGGGTGAGGGGGGGGGTTTGGTGGTGTGTCCTGGGGCGGCGAGAGCCTGGTGTGTCCCAGGGGGTCGGGGGGGGTGGTGGGTGGTGTTGGGTGCTGGTGTGTCCTGGGGGGTCGGGGCAGGGGGGCGAGAGCCTGGTGTGTCCCAGTGGGGGTGTGGTGGTGGGTGCTGGTGTGTCTGGGGCTGAGCCAGGGGCCTCACTGATTTCCCAGTCCCCTCCCCAGCACCGACTGCAATGTTCAAGGAGAAGCCTCACCACCACCTTCTCATCAACTGGGGATGGGCAATTAATGCCGGCCTTGCCAGCGATGCCCACATCCCATGAATGAATAAACTGTAAATATCCTGGAGTTGTGGTCTCTGTGAGGGCCTCGTTGATTGGATTCCTGCTGTTAGTTCAGTGCACATTTAAAAAAATCTGTTGCCAAAGGGAAATTTAAGATGTTGTCAGGGAATAGATTTATTGCCAGTGAAATGAACAGTAAATTTGCTGTCGTCCGTCCCATGGGAAAATTGTGGCAATTTAGTTGAGGACAGTAAGATGGATTGTCTCTCTCTGGCTCCCCAGGAGGAGTAGAAGCTCAGAGCATATCTGTCAAAATGTGACTGGCCCCATTAACAGCGACTCCTCTGACCTTGACACACAAACTTTTTAGGATCTGTGAAAGACCATGAGACTCGGCAAGCCATCGCTTTTCCACAGTGACCACACTGATCATTGGCTACACTACAACAGTGACAAACACTTTCGAAAGTACTTCATTGGCTGTGAAGCGCTTTGGGACGCTAATTCTTACCCTAGATTGTTCTCGAATAGACAAAATAATAAAAAGACCATGGCCCGGATTTTCCTGGGGATTTGTGGTGCAAAAGAAAGAGGAAATTATGGAGTAAGTGACTTAGGCCATTAATTTTGACACTCCATATTTTCCTGGGACTTTAGCGTTGTGTTTGTTGCTGAAAACAGGAGGTAAATAGAAGGATATGTTGATGGGGGGAGATGAAGAGGGGTGGGAGGAGGCTGGTGTGGAGCATAAACACCGGCACGGACCAGTTGGGCCGAATGGCCTGTTTCAGTGCCATAAACACGATGTAATTATCGTAGCTCCAATCCCATTTAAATCAATGGTGATCACAATTTTCCTGCATTAAAGCCAAATTTCACGCCGCTGAAATGACGACTAGCTGCACCTCGATGGAATGAAAAACCCCTTTCTGTTGATGCAGCCATTGTGTTGTGTCCAGGAGCTTGGATAACCAATGGGTGCATCAATGATCATCCGCAGAGAGGTGAAATCCGGCCACTCTGTCATCCGACTGTTACTGTTCCGGGGGCGGGGGAGGAGATGATGGTGTTGGTCTTGCTCAGTCACCTGTTTGATCTATCTGTGGACAGAAACATGGCTGATACTCTGTGACGTAAGAAAACTACTAGGCACTTGGTCTAAGCGTTAAACAAAGCTTTAATCAACTGTTTTACAACATGGAGGTCTAGTTGTGTCCTTCACTAGTTCCTGTTAAGAATGTCCTGCGCAAGCTGGGCCTGTGCCCGAGTATTTATACTCTCCCTGGACAGCGCCACCCGCAGGCCACTCAGTATTATTTCATAAGTCATGAACGACAGATTCATGTCACTCTGGTGCCATGTGTGCCAGCCTGGAGGGATCATTGGTGTAAAGAGTGAGGCCATGATCACCTTGCCAGCCACTGCCAGTGCTGTCCCTGCACAGGAGACTGGCTGTAGGTGTCCTTGCAGCAGATGGTGTGGCTCTATGACAGTGTCCCAGTTCACGTTGCCAGGTCATAGAAACATAGAAACATAGAATCTAGGAGCAGGAGTAGGCCATTCAGCCCGTCGAGCCTGCTCCACCATTCAATACGATCATGGCTGATCATCCAAATCCAGTACCCTGTCCCTGCTTTAATCCCCACAGTACACATATCCCACCCTACCCCCGTAACCCCACGTATTTAATTCCCCCTAACATATCCCATCCTATCCCCATAACCCCACATATTTAATACCCCCCTAACACTAAGGGTCAATTTATCATAGCCAAATCAACCTAACCCACACATTTTTGGACTGTGGGAGGAAACCGGAGCACCCGGAGGAAACCCACGCAGACACGGGGAGAATGTGCAAACTCCACACAGACAGTCACCCGAGGTCAGATTCGAACCCGGGTCCCTGGCGCTGTGAGGCACCAGTGCTAACCACTATGCCACCGTGTTGCCCTCGGCCTACAGGTGCATTGGGTGGCATATTGGCGGGTACAGACCGGCCACCTCTAGTATCACCTGATCTCACGGCAGCCTTTTCTGTCTCCTCTCCTTCCTCCTACCTTAAACCCAAGTGAAAGGGAAGCAATGAAAGCGATCCCCTTCCTGTGTCAGCAAAAAGAAATCAAGATTCTGGTTCAGTTCCCGACATGTGCGAATCTGGCTGGCCTGTAACGCCTGTATGAAAGGAGCGAGATTAGCGCCCTGCGTGTGAAAACCGCAATATTGCAAGTCCCCCCCCCTTGTGTAATATTCGTGAGTTCACTTGCAGTGTTCGAACACACAGTCTGACAATCCCGTGTGGAATTCCTGCCCTCCTCATAAACCATTACTGGACAGAAATATGCAGAATATGAAGATCGGTGGAATTTAGGAAGCCAGAAGTGTTTGCGGTGAACAGCCGGTATTCCCCAGTGACATCGCACTGCCCCAGTCATGCCTCGGGCTGTTTCTGGGTACCTTTAGTGACACTAAAGCTTGTTTACACATGCTCTATAATCAAACAAACTCGCCGATAATTATGGGATGCTGACACCTGATTCGTGCAGAGTTCTTATCCCGGCCATGTGACATGGATGTTGCAGGCCGATCATGTGCTGCCCTTTCAGGAAGTACTTTCTTAAAAGGGAATTGTTTGAATTTTAATTGTTGCAAACCAGAATTGTGGAAAATCCACGGCCGTCAGTAATGGATAAAAAAATTCTTTCCAAATCGTGGAACGGAAGATAGATCTAGAATGCCGAGAGTGCATCATTGTGAAACAATGGGAGTCCCCGCAGGGAAGGAATTCCCATCCCATCGTTACCGCAAGGTCAAGTCGTGAGTTGCTTAGTGACTCCTGGAAATGTGTCTGCCTTTGATGGTGACCAGCTAACAAAGATAATAATCTGCTGGAACAGATTCTCCGGCAATTCCAACTGGCCGATGTGTCCGATTTCTCCTGATCTCCCACCGTAACTTCGACAGAAGATCGGGGAAACCCGCGCGGTTACGGCGGGAGATCCGGAAAACCCTGCGGAAAGCACTGGAGAGACTCCTGACACATAGACGGTCGTTTACACCATTTCTCCAGGGTTTAGCAGGAGGTTCTGGAAAACCCCACGGAAATACTGGTTCTTAGGCTCATCTTTAGCTCTTCTCTCCGATTTTATTTCTGTGAGTTCAAATCCGACCCTGGCAGTTTCAGAATTCGAATTCAATTTAAAAACAAAAATCTGGAAAAAATGCCTGGTGTCAGTAACAGTGACCATGAAGCTGTTGGATTGTCATAAAAACCCAACCGGGCCACTAATGCCCTTTAGGCAAGGAAACCTGCCGCCTGAAGAGTGGCCTATCTAGCGAGCCACTCAGTCGTATCAAACTCAGGGCAACTGGGGAAGGGCAATAAATGCCGGTCTTGCCAGTGACGCCCACATCCCGAGAATGAATAAAAATAGTGTAGCGTCCTGCACTCCATCCGAAGGAGGAGGTGTCGGGTTTGACGTACACGGTGACCCCGAATATCTCCACATCCTCCAGCCATCAATCACCTGCAGAAACCCCAGTACTGGGGCAGAGGGTGTTTAACGATTGGAACAGTTATTAGGGACGGTGGAGGGGGGAGGGAAAGGGAGACGTCACTTGTTAATGCTCTGAGCAGCTTTAATTTTCGCTCTAGCTCCTGCTTTGTATTCTGAGTGAAGAAATCCAGCTGTCAGCTGCTGTACTCTTGTGAGTGAATCAAACTCATTTACAACTGAATCGTGATTTATGCGGGCTCTTAACACTCGTTTATTTTGACCTTGCTTGACAAAATGTGGTGTCTTTTACTTTATCAGTTGCTCCATGAATAAATTCTCTTGGCTTCACTCCCGAGCCCTCGTGTCCTTCGACTACAGTCAGCAACGGTCTGCAAACGATATTGGTAAATCCAGACTGGTGAAATCAGGGCACCAACTTGTCACATCTAAACATGTTCTTGTAAATATCATAAATGGTGGAAACGGAAAGAAACGAGTGTGAATGCTGGAAATCTGTGGGTACATTTCATGAGCAACACTGCCAACACTGCCGTAGCTATAATATATTTGGATTTTCAAAAGGCCTTCGATAAGCTACCGCATAGTAGACTCATGACTAAGTCAGAGCATGTGGAGTCGGGGGCCAACTAGCGGAATGGATAGCGAGCTGGCTACAAAACAAGAAACAGTGAGTAGGGGTTAAAGGTAGTTACTGAGACTGGCAAAAGGTGAGAAGTGATGTTGCACAAGGATTGGTGCTGGGACCACTGTTTGGAATCGGGAATTTCAAAATTTGCGGATTACACCAAATTGGAGGGTGCAGTTAATACAGAGGAGGACTGTGATAAAATACAGAAAAACATTAACAAACAGAATGGGCGTGTAATTGTCAAATGAACTTTAATGTACTTAAGTGTGAGATAGTGCATTATGGTAGGAAGAATAAGGAGGCCACATATTGCTTAGAAAATAAGGACTAGAAATTCATTATAGCCAAGGAATGGGCAGTGTTAGGACAAAAGATAGTGAATTAGCACCAGGCAAAAATGCTCTAGACTGCAGCAAAATTCGTCCTCACTGCTCAATAAAATGATTGGAGTCTTAAATCAAGTCAAAAAACCAAAGCTCATTGGCGTTACACTTAAAGGCTGGACCAATATTGGGTGCCGTCTAATCGTGATTGCCACAGACTTAAAGGGGAGGTTCATTGATGCTGTAGCACCTCATTCTCAGCATTGTTGGGTGTACAGCTGCCTCAACAACCATAAGAAGGACAAGGAGAAGGAGCACTTATTTACAAATCCTCATGGTAGATCACTGCCCCAGGGAGAGAGCCTGCAGGTTATTCCATGAAGCTTTGTACGCATTGGTTTTAGCGCTGGACAGAAGGCGGCTGGTCCTGAAGCCACCACCACGCCACAAGTCTGCCGCACTATGTGGAGGGAGGTGGCACACCACATCATGGACCGCCCGTCCAGAAACCCGATTGTCTGGCTGCCTCCTCCCTCCCTCCTGTTCCTCGTCTTCTTCCTCCTCCTCCTCCTCCTCGTCTTCTTCCTCCTCCTCATCTCTTCCTCCTCGTCCTCTGTGCACATGTTCCTGTATTTCTCGCAGCCTACACTCCCTCTGCCATAGATCCTGGAGGGCGAGGTAGCATGCCAATACAGCCCCCATTAATCTTACCAAGTGTTGCAGTTTGAATCTTTGAAGAATAAATGTAACTACTTTGTACTTGCCACAAGACTCCTGATACAAAAGAACCTTGAAATTACTCAATGAAACTGTTGCAGTAGCTGAAACTAACAAAAATCCACTGAAACTGCAGTAACCGGACAGCTGCGAGTGATTACTGATGATCCCTTTAAATAACATCCCTGCAGCCGGCTACCTGGTACATGACATTTAGGAAGGACAGGAAGGTGGGAAAAGGTGGATGGGTGGCTTTGTTAATTAGCACAATAGAGAGGGATGACCTAAGTTCAGGAAACCAGGATGTAGAAGCGGTTTGGATAGAGATGAGAAATAATAAAGGCAAGAAGTCACTTGTGGGAGTGGCGTACAGGCCCCCTAACAGTAACCACATGGTAGGATGGAGTATAAAGGAAGAAATAATGGGAGCTTGTCAGAAGGGTACGGCAATAATCATGGGGGATTTTAATCTGCATATAGACTGGAAAAATCAGATGGGCAAAGGTAGCATAGATGAGGATTTAATGGAATGTTTTTGGGATAGTTTCTTAGAACAGCACGTTCTGGAGCCAACCAGAGAGCAGGCTATACTAGATCTGGTATTGTGCAACGAGATAGGATTAATTAATGACCTCATAGTGAAGGCACCCCTAAGTAGCAGCGATCATAATATGATTGAATTTTACATTCAGTTTGAGAGAGAGAAGAGTGGGTCCAAGACTAGTATTTTAAACTTAAATAAGGGCAATTATGAGGGCATGAAAGCAGAGCTAGCTAAAGTGAACTGGCAAATTAGGTTAAGGGATAGGTCACTAGAGTTGCATGGCAGACATTTAAGGGGATATTTCAAAATACACAGAATATATACATTCCAACAAGAAAGAAAAATTCCAACGGGAGGACCCACCATCCGTGGTTAACTAAAAAAGTTAAAGATAGTATTAAACTTAAAGAAAAAGCATATAATTGCGCAAAGATGGGTGGCAGGTCAGAAGATTGGACAGAATATAAAAAACAGCAAAGAATGACTAAAAGATTAATAAGGAGAGAAAAGTTAGAGTACGAGAGAAAGCTAGCTAGAAATATAAAAACAGATATTAAGAGTTTCTATAGATATTTAAAAAAGAAAAGAGTTAACAAAGTGAGCGTTGGTCCTATAAAAAGTGAGTCTGGGGAATTAATAATGGAAAATAAGGAGATGGCAGTTGAATTGAACAGGTATTTTGCATCGGTCTTCACTATAGAGGATACAAGTAACATCCCAGAAATAGCTATAAATCAGGAAATGGAAGGGAGGGAGGAACTCAAGAAAATTATAATCACCAGGGAAGTGGTACTGAGCAAATTGTTGGAGCTGCGGGCTGACAAGTCCCCGGGTCCTGATGGACTTCATCTTAGGGTCTTAAAAGAAGTGGCTAGTGAGATAGTTGATGCGTTGGTTTTAATTTTCCAAAATTCCCTAGATTTGGGGAAGGTTCCATTAGATTGGAAAATAGCGAATGTAACTCCTTTATTCAAAAAGGGAGGGAGACAGAAAGCAGGAAACTACAGGCCAGTTAGCTTAACATCTGTCATAGGGAAGATGTTAGAAGCTATTATTAAAAATGTTATAGCAGGGCACTTAGAAAAGTTCAAAGTAATCAGGCAGAGTCAACATGGTTTTGTGAAAGGGAATTCATGTTCAACCAATTTATTGGAGTTCTTTGAGGAAGTAACATATGCTGTGGATAAAGGGTAACCGGTGGATGTACTGTACTTAGATTTCCAGAAGCATTTGATAAGTTGCCACATCAAAGGTTATTGCAGAAAATAAAAGCTCATGGTGTAGGGGGTAACATCTTGGCATGGATAGAATATTGGCTAGCTAACAGGAAACAGAGAGTAGGCATAAATGGGTCATTTTCTGATTGACAAGATGTAACGAGTGGTGTGCCACAGGGATCAGTGCTGGGGCCTCAACTTTTTACAATTTATATAAATGACTTGGATGAAGGGACTGAAGGTATGGTTGCTAAATTTGCTGATGACACAAAGATAGGTTGGAAAGTAAATTGTGAAGAGGACATAAGGAAGCTACAAAGGGATATAGATAGGTTAAGTGAGTGGGCAAAGATCTGGCAAATGGAGTATAATGTGGGAAAATGTGAAGTTGTCCATTTTGGCAGGAAGAATAAAAAAGAAGCATATTATCTAAATGGTGAGAGATTGCAGAGCTCTGAGATGCAGAGGGATCTGGGTGTCTTAGTGCATGAATCGCAAAAGGTTAGTATGCAGGTACAGCAAGTAATTAGGAAAGCTAATAGAATGTTATCGTTTATTGCGAGGGGAATTGAATACAAAAGTAGAGAGGTTATGCTTCAGTTATACAGGGCATTGGTGAGACCACATCTGGAGTACTGTGTACAGTATTGGTCTCCTTATTTAAGGAAGGATGTAAATGCGTTGGAAGCAGTTCAGAGAAGGTTTACTAGATTAATACCTGGAATGGGCGGGTTGTCTTATGAGGAAAGGTTGGACAGGCTAGGCTTGTATCCGTTGGAGTTTAGAAGAGTAAGAAGTGACTTGATTGAAACATATAAGATCCTGAGGGGTCTTGACAGGGTGGATGTGGAGAGGATGTTTCCTCTTGTGGGAGAATCTAGAACTAGGGGTCACTGTTTAAAAATAAGGGGTCGCCCATTTAAGACAGAGATGAGGAGAATTTTTTTCTCACAGAGGGTCGTGAGTCTTTGGAACTCTCTTCCTCAGAGGGCGGTGGAAGCAGAGTCTTTGAATATTTTTAAGGCAGAGGTAGATAGATTCTTGGTAAGCAAGGGGGTGAAAGGTTATCGGGGGTAGGCGGGAATGTGGAGTAATCGGATCAGCCATGATCTTATTGAATGGCGGAGCGGGCTCGAAGGGCCGAGTGGCCTACTCCTTCTCCTAATTCAAATGTTCGTATGTTCGTATGCACACCAGCTCTCCCTGTCAGTGTTTACTCCAGGCGGTGAGGTAAGTGGCTAAAAGCAATTTGGGAAATTGGGCATTCAGTGAGCATTGCACACTCACTGATGTCACGCTCTCCCTGGTGTTGATGCTCCCAGTGATAGCTGTTACCAGCAGCGCTATGGGGTGGGGGGGGTGTCCCAATTTGGCGTGCGGCGCTGGATTCGCCTCACCCTGTCGGTACTGGTCTCAACGCCACATTAGCGTCATCTACTGGTGCTAACGGGTGGTGCTAAGAGGTCAAATTTGTCCCCCTAAGTGTCTAAATGGGTAGAGGAATAGAGGGATCTGTGGACACAGATCATTAAAAGTAGCGATGCAGGTTAATAAGGCCATTTAAAAAAAAGTAAACAAAGCACTGGGGTTTATTTCTAAAGGGATAGAATTGAAAAGCAGAGAAGTTATGCTAAACTTGAGGAAAAACTTATTACGCAGCAAGTGGTTAGGATCTGGAATGCACTGCCTGAAAGGGTGGTGGAGGCAGACTCAATCTTATCTTTCAAAGGGAATTGGATAAGTACCTGAAGAAAAAAATTTGCAGGGCTACTGGGAAAGGGCGGGGGAGTGGGACTAGCTGAAGTGCTCTTGCAGAGAGCCAGCACAGGCTCGACAGGCCAAATGGCCTCCTTCTGTGCTGAAACCATTCTATGATTCATAGAAACATAGAAAAATAGGAGCAGGAGTCGGCCATTCAGCCCTTCGAGCCTGCTCCGCCATTTAATATGATCATGGCTGATCCTCTATCTCAATACCATATTCCCGCTCTCTCCCCATACCCCTTGACGCCTTTTGTGTCTAGAAATCTATCCATCTCCTTCTTAAATATATTCAGTGACTTGGCCTCCACAGCCTTCTGTGGTAGAGAATTCCACAGGTTCACCACCCTCTGAGTGAAGAATTTTCTCCTCATCTCAGTCCTAAATGTCCTACCCCGTATCCTGAGACTGTGACCCATCGTTCTAGACCCCCCAGCCAGGGGAAACATCCTCCCTGCATCCAGTCTGTCTAGCCCTGTCAGAATTTTATACGTTTCAATGAGATCCCCTCTCATTCTTCTAAACTCTAATGAATACAGGCCTAGTCGACCCAATCTCTCCGCATACGACAGTCCTGCCATCCCAGGAATCAGTCTGGTGAACCTTCGCTGCACTCCCTCTATGGCAAGTATATCCTTTCTTGGGTAAGGAGACTAAAACTGCATAGAACCTTGGTTAGACAGCACTTGAAGTGCTGTGAACAGTTCTGGTCTCCATATTATAAAAAGGACATAGAAGCACTGGAGAAAGTGCAAAAAAGATTCACAAGGATGATACCAGAACTAAGAGGCTATAACTATCAGGAAAGACTGAACAGGCTGGAGCTTTTTTCTCTAGAAAAGAGAAGGCTGAGGGGTAACTGATTATTTATTTTAATTATACTGAATCTTTAAGATAGGGTAAATGTAAAGAAGATGTTTCCACTTGCAGCGAAGACCAGAACTAGGGACCATAAATATAAAATATTCACTAATAAATCCAATAAGAAATTCAGGAGAAGCTTCTTTACTCAGAGAGTGGTGAGAATGTGGAACTCGCTGCCACAGGGAGTGGGTGAAGCGAATAGCAGAGATGCATTTAAGGGAAAGCTGGATAAACACACGAGGGAGAAAGGAATAGAAGGATTTGCTGAGAGGGTGAGATGAAGAGGGTGGGAGGAGGCTGGTGTGGAGCAGAAACACCGGCATGGACCAGTTGGGCCGAATGGCCTGTTTCTGTGCTGTAAATACTGGGTAATTCTATTCTGTTTTCTCTGCTCTCTCATTTCTATTTTTACAATGATTTTTTCCCCAATATAATCCTTTTCCATCCTTTGTTAGAATAACTTTAAGATACTTCACCAATTTTCTTTCTCTGCGTCCTTGCTCCCACTGTCCATTTGGAAATGGAGAGATACCCAGGCAACTGAAGCCAGCCCTGGAGACCGTGCCTGCGGGCAATCCTTGTGTAATCATCAGACAGGACCGACATTCCTTGGGTGACGAGTGGCAATTTGTGCTCAGTTAACAGATTGGTTTCGAATTATATTCACATGAATAAACTCCAGTAACATTTCTTCATGAGTTTATTGGTCAATTAATGTCAGCTGCTGAGAGTCTAGCTTGGTGCCCGTTCATACTGTGCAGTTACTGGGCTTAATGCAGCATTTAATGTAAACCGGGGGCAGCGTGACAGTAAACGCAACCTGTTTCCTGATTTCAGGAGTGATGTTAAACCCAGTGAGAAGCTGCCAGGATTGTTCCCAGCATCCACTCCTCTTTATGAATATTATGCAACAGCCATGAATAGCTGGAGTCTCATTATTTCCCGACCCCTCAAGCAGCAAAATTAGTTTTTGGGGGGGAAATATTTTCAATTGGTCCAAACTTAATTCCTGGGTCCAGGTGCGCACTCTAATCCTCACTGGTGGAACGCACGATTCTCAATATATGGTTATTGGTGGCCAGAGGGAAATAACCTGTCAGGAGGTCATTTCATGAAAGAAAGACAGACTCCCATTTCTCCAGCGCCTTTCACAACCTCAGGACGTCACAAAGCGCTTCACAGCCAATGAAGTACTTTTTGCAGTGTAGTCACTGTTGTAATGTGGGAAACGCAGCAGCCAATTTGCGCACAGCAAGCTCCCACAAACAGCAATGCGATAATGACCAGATAATCTGTTTTACTGGTGTTGATTGAGGGATAAATATTGGCCAGGACACTGGGGACAACTCCCCTGCTCTTCTTCGAAATAGTGCCTTGGGATCTTTTAGGTCCACCTGAGAGAGCAGATGGGGCCTCGGTTTAACGTCTCATCCGAAAAACGGCACCTCCAACAGTGCAGCGCTCCCTCAGTACTGCCCCTCCGACAGTGCGGCGCTCCTTCAGTACTGCCCCTCCGACAGTGCGGCGCTCCCTCAGTACAGCCCCTCCGACAGTGCGGCGCTCCCTCAGTACTGCCCCTCCGACAGTGCGGCGCTCCCTCAGTACTGCCCCTCCGACAGCGCGGCGCTCCCTCAGTACTGTCCCTCCGACAGTGCGGCGCTCCCTCAGTACTGCCCCTCCGACAGTGCAGCACTCCCTCAGTACTGCCCCTCCGACAGTGCGGCGCTCCCTCAGTACTGCCCCTCCGACAGTGCAGCACTCCCTCAGTACTGCCCCTCCGACAGTGCGGCGCTCCCTCAGTACTGCCCCTCTGACAGTGCAGCACTCCCTCAGTACTGCCCCTCCGACAGTGCAGCGCTCCCTCAGTACTGCCCCTCCGACAGCGCAGTGCTCCCTCAGTACTGCCCCTCCGACAGTGCGGCGCTCCCTCAGTACTGCCCCTCCGACAGTGCAGCGCTCCCTCAGTACTGCCCCTCCGACAGTGCAGCGGAGAGCTCCCTCAGTACTGCCCCTCCGACAGTGCGGCACTCCCTCAGTACTGCCCCTCCGACAGTGCGGCGCTCCCTCAGTACTGCCCCTCTGACAGTGCGGCGCTCCCTGAGTACTGCCCCTCCAACAGTGAAGTCTCTGGAGTGGGATTTGAACCCACAACCTTCTGACTCAGAGGCAATGGTGCTACGGTTTTGATGATGCCTATAGACCATGAAGAGTGAGTGAAGCTCAACTAGTTTATTGCACTATCCCAGAGGTGAGATTTACTTCCTTGAGCGCATTCAACAAACAGGATGGGACTTGCCTGGACTTCTCTCCCTCTCTCTCAGGAGCACGTCAGTGTAGATCTGAGTCCAGCCTCGCAAGGTGCAATATTCCATTCAAAGGTGATCATCAGGATTTCAACAAATGGTATGACCCAGAGGAAGCTGCCATGGAATTCTGTCACAGGTTCTGCGATGACGAGGCAGTTGGTCTCAATGGCCTGTTGATCTCTTGTGAGAACAGGATGCAGGAACCGTCTACTTAAACATCCTCATAGCACAGATCATAGGCGCAGGAGGAGGCCATTCAGCCCCCTTCAATTAGATCGTGGCTGATCTCTTAAACTCGAGAGAATACAAGCCTAGTCTGTGCAACCTGTCCTCATAATTTAACCCTTTTAGCCCCAGTATCATTCTGGTGAATCTGCGCTGCTCCCCCTCCAAGCCCAATATATCCTTCCTGAGGTGCGGGGCCCAGAACTGAACACAGTTACTCCAGATGGGGTCTAACCAGAGCTCTGTACATCTGGGGCATCATTTCCTCCCCTTTGTATTCCAGCCCTCTTGAGATAAAGGCTAACATTCCATTAACCTTTTCAATTATTTTTTGTACCTGTCTACGAGGTTTTAGTGATTTCTGTACTTGGAGCCCCAAATCCCTCTGCTCTCCATAGTTCCCAGCTTCTCACCATTCAGAAAATACTCTGATTTGTCTTTCTTGGGTCTAAAGTGAATGACCTCACACTTTCCCACACTGAATTCCATTTTCCACAGTTTTGCCCACTCACTGAATCTATCAATGTCCCTTTGCAACTTTCTGCTCCCATCCTCACTACTTACTGTGCCACCTAACTTAGTGTCGTCAGCAAACTTAGATATATGGCTCACTATTCCTTCTTCCAAGTCATTTATAAATAGCAGAGGCCCTAAATCTTATGAATGAGAAGTTCCCAAAGGTGAATCACAGTCCGATTCAGCACCTCCATGACTTTTAGAGCATCACATGACTTTGAAAGAGTTGGTTTAGAGGAAATCTTAAATGGCAAAAGCATTAATCTGGGGTAGATGTCAAGGGATATGGGGATTGGGCGGGAAGGTGGTGTTGAAGTCGAAGATCAGCCATGATCTCATTGAACGGCGGAGCAGGACTCGAGGGGCCAAATGGCCGACTCCTGTTCCTATTTCTTAGGTTCTTGAGATAACCATGTGGAAAATCACGTGACAGACCTTTTATCCCATCAAGTGTGTGCTGATGTTTTTCTACATGAGTCCCCATGTCTCTCCCGCTCATTCCCCATACTGTTTAATATTCCTCTATTTCAAGCAACAAATTTCTTTTTAAGGTTGTTTGAGGACTCTGCTTCAACACTAGTTTGTAGCAGAGATTCCACATTCTAACCACTCTCCATATCGAGATTTTCCCCAACAATCCCTTTAAATATTTTTTGTGATTATCTTAAATTTGTGTCCTCTTGTTAATATCTCACCAACCAGTGGCAACAATCTATCACTATTTACCTTACCATAACCCTTTATAATCTTGAAGACCTCTATCAAGACTCCCCTTAACTTTCTCAGCTCTTGTGAAAAAAGCCCAAACTTCTTAAGTCTCTCTTCATACCTGCAATCCCTCCTCCCTGGTAACATCCCAGTGAATCTACACTAAAGTCTTTCCATTGCTATTATATCCTTCCTATGATGTGATGTTCAAAACTTTACATAATACATCAACTACCTAACTAGGTCACGTATAAGTTTAACATTAGCTCCTTGTTTTTATGCATCTAGATACAAAACCAAAGATTCTGTTTGCCTTTTTTTCTGGCCTTATCTACTTGCCCAGCAATGACACCCTGCCCCTTTACTCCATTTAAAATCTTACCATTTAAAGTCTATTTCTTGTTCCCTATTCTTACTTTCAAAATGATTTACTTCAATCTTTTCTACATTGAACTGAGTATGCCTCCTGCCTGCCCATCCAGCCTAGAGTATTCACAATTCTCCTCAAAATCAACCATTTGGGGCCATCTACAAATCTCAATATAATGTAGAAAAGGTGTAAAGACACCCTTAGACTTTGGTCGTACAAGAATCGGCTGCATTTTTCCTCGTTATATTGCATTGACCTGATTCTGATATTTGATCATCTTTGAAAGCTTTGATCTTGTTTATAAATTAGCCTGCCGCAGGTCTAATGAACCAAAACATTTCTTTGCTGTTAATTTCAAATTCTCAAAGGGTTAATTAAACAATCATAAAACCTAGTCAAGCTAAACGGTGGGTAACAATCCAAAGATTACGGGGGAGAAATTCATTATCACCTCGTTTGGGGGTGGTAACCTTTGAAAGCTGGGAAACTTAGCGCCAGGCGCTAATGATTCCCAGCTTTCACGAAATTGGGTTTAGCGTTCCAGGAATGAAGGGGAGCGAAGCGTCCACTTCCTTCCTGGTGCGCTAAAGGACACAGGCGGGGCGGCTGTGGTGCGGCGCTGCTGCGTTCCGAGGCTCCTTCCCTCCCTTAAATGGAAGGGGCGTCGCTGCAGGCTGTGCATTGAGACCAGTCAGCTGGTCCCCGACGGCGGCCGTGATCTGGCCCGATCAGCCCCGCGCACGCCAGCAGAGAGCCGGGCTGATCGATCGCGGCCCAGGAGCAGGAAAGAAAAAATGACCAAAACCATTTCAGAAATTTAGGAACTTACCTCGGCAGCCTCTCCTTTAACGTTCGCCCCCGAAGCGGCCGGCCTCCCGATCAATGCTTCCCGCCGCTGACGGTGTCATCGCCCGGCGATGCTGCAGGGGGCGGAACCGAAGTTCGGGTCCGGGGCGCTACCGGGGCGATGCGCACGGCGATGACGTCACGATCTCCAGGTGAAGGAGATTGAGCCGCAATGCCAAACCGCCGCCGCAAACCTTCCGCCAAATTTAGCGAGAGGCGATATTCTCGCCGCGCCCGGGCGGTAAGTGGTTAGTGCCCCGTTATCGCCCCCTGGAGGCGCTAACGGGAGGCGCAAAGCTGCCCAATTACTCCCCCTACATTTCTCAATATTTAGCTGCCTTTTCGTGGAGTGCCTGCCATTAGAATATTGATGAGGCGGTTAGTTTAATTTCTTTTATGCAATAAATGGAATTGAGCTGCTTAAAGTGCAAGTGAGGATGACATGAATCAGAAGGACATTGTCTGGGATATTCTGCATTCCCGCGTTCCCAGGGCTGGGCTTCTAGGGAATATGGCCGGAGAATTCTGCTTCCCGTAAGTGAGATCTTCCTTCTGGGAGCTCCCATAGAGCCCTGGATCACCCCATAGAACCCTGGATCACCCCATAGAACCCTGGATCACCCCATAGAGCCCTGGATCACCCCATAGAGCCCTGGATCACCCCATAGAACCCTGGATCACCCCATAGAGCCCTGGATCACTCCAGAGAGCCCTGGATCACCCCATAGAACCCTGGATCACCCCATAGAGCCCTGGATCACCCCATAGAGCCCTGGATCACCCCATAGAGCCCTGGATTACCCCATAGAGCCCTGGATCACCCCGGAGAGCCCTGGATCACCCCGTAGAACCCTGGATCACCCCACAGAACCCTGGATCACCCCATAGAGCCCTGGATTACCCCATAGAGCCCTGGATCACCCCATAGAACCCTGGATCACCCCACAGAACCCTGGATCACCCCATAGAGCCCTGGATCACCCCATAGAGCCCTGGATCACCCCATAGAGCCCTGGATCACCCCACAGAACCCTGGATCACCCCATAGAGCCCTGGATCACCCTATAGAGCCCTGGATCACCCCATAGAACCCTGGATCACCCCATAGAGCCCTGGATCACCCCAGAGAGCCCTGGATCACCCCACAGAGCCCTGGATTACCCCATAGAGCCCTGGATCACCCCGGAGAGCCCTGGATCACCCCGTAGAGCCCTGGATCACCCCGTAGAGCCCTGGATCACCCCATAGAGCACTAGATCACTCCACAAAGCCCTGGAGCACCCCATAGTGTCCTGGATCACCTCATAGAGCACTAGATCACCCCATAGAGCCCTGGATCACTCCAGAGAGCACTGGATCACTCCAGAGAGCCCTGGATCACTCCAGAGAGCTCTGGATCACTCCGGAGAGCCCTGGATCACTCTGGAGAGCCCTGGATCACTCCGTAGAGCCCTCGATCACCCTGGAGAGCTCTGGATCACTCCGTAGAGCCCTGGATCACCCCGGAGAGCCCTGGATCACTCCGGAGAGCACTGGATCACTCTGGAGAGCCCTGGTTCACCCCAGAGAGCCCTGGATCACTCCAGAGAGCCCTGGATCACTCCGGAGAGCTCTGGATCACTCCGGAGAGCCCTGGATCACCCCAGAGAGCTCTGGATCACTCCGGAGAGCCCTGGTTCACCCCGTAGAGCCCTGGATCACCCCGTAGAGCCCTGGATCACCCCGTAGAGCCCTGGATCACCCCACAGAGCCCTGGTTCACCCCGTAGAGCCCTGGATCACCCCGTAGAGCCCTGGATCACTCCGTAGAGCCCTGGATCACCCTGTAGAGCCCTGGTTCACCCCGTAGAGCCCTGGATCACCCCGTAGAGCCGTCGATCACCCCAGAGAGCTCTGGATCACCCCGGAGAGCCCTGGATCACCCCGTAGAGCCGTCGATCACCCCAGAGAGCTCTGGATCACCCCGGAGAGCCCTGGATCACTCCGGAGAGCACTGGATCACTCCGGAGAGCACTGGATCACTCTGGAGAGCCCTGGTTCACCCCAGAGAGCCCTGGATCACTCCAGAGAGCCCTGGATCACTCCGGAGAGCTCTGGATCACTCCGGAGAGCCCTGGATCACCCCAGAGAGCTCTGGATCACTCCGGAGAGCCCTGGTTCACCCCAGAGAGCCCTGGATCACTCCAGAGAGCCCTGGATCACTCCGGAGAGCTCTGGATCACTCCGGAGAGCCCTGGATCACCCCAGAGAGCTCTGGATCACTCCGGAGAGCCCTGGATCACCCCGTAGAGCCCTGGTTCACCCCGTAGAGCCCTGGATCACCCCGTAGAGCCCTGGTTCACTCTGGAGAGCCCTGGATCACTCCGGAAAGCCCTGGTTTGACAGCCCTGGGTCCAGCAGATGACTCCCACTGGTGACTATGGGTCCCTACGGACGCCCAACCTTGTACATCCCATTTACAGCGCAACCAATATTGTGACTCCCAGCCCACCAAAACACAGCTCTTCCTCCGAATCCTTGCCCAAGTCTTCCACCTATGGGAAGTATATTTAACAGAAGGGGTGGTCCCTGTCAGGCGAAGCCCTCCCATTGCTGGAGCAGATTACATTTCCAAGATGCATCTCTTTCTATCCGCAACAGAACTTGTTCCACTATACATTGTCCTTTCAGGCCAAACTGACCACAGACAGAGTTACCCACTCTACACAAGTTAGACGTAGGGTAGCATCATTACCGACCACTGCCCATAACACTCTGGCCAGGTGGTGGGGCCATTTAGCAGTGCAGGATTTGTGCGTTAATACCGACAGTGATGGTTGCTGTCACTGGGAAAACCACTCTCCAAACGAACAGCCTCATCCTCACTGTCAGCCCAACGCTCCGCAACTCCCTCACACCAGCGGGAACAAGTCTCCAGGCAGATTAGACTTTTGGACTCTGCTTTGGAGTCAGAGGATCTAAAACTCTGGTTCTTCAAATCTGAAGCAAAATTTGAATGTTGCCAGGAATTTCAAAATATTTCCCCTTCTTCCTCATGCTCTTCAGAATCCACTGAAGCACTGAAAGGGTTGGCAGGGAATGAATACATCATCTTCATTCACATATTCCACATACTATCAGGATAAGATCATTATCCAAGGGGACAACCACATACACAACACCTTTTTAATGTACCGCTTGATGACAGGACATATCAAACTCCGTGGGTGGGATCCTATTCCTTGGGCCAGTCTATTGATGTATTTAGCAGGATGTGGGAATATTGGGGTAAAGTTTGAACAATGTCTCCCAAACTCGCACCAAACCTTCAGCAGAAGCCCCAAACAAATAGTGCAAATGGGTGATGAGGCCGGTTTCTCCGAAATTTTGCCAAAGTTACGACAGGAGACTGGGAAATTTAACTCCCAATCCTCTCAGTCCACTGATCATGTTTATTGATAGGATGCAGGAATATTGCAATTTGGCAAGGTCCCGCTCAACATTGATAAAGTATGTGTGGTGTGTTTGTGTGTGTGGGGTGGGGTGAGGTGTGGGGTGGGGTGTGAGTGTGTGTGTGGGGTGAGGTGTGAGTGTGAGTGTGTGTGTGGGGTGGGGTGTGAGTGTGTGTGTGTGTGTGGGGTGAGGTGTGAGGTGTGGGGTGGGGCGTGAGTGTGTGTGTGTGTGAGTGTGTGTGTGGGGTGGGGTGTGAGTGTGTGTGTGTGTGTGGGGTGAGGTGTGAGGTGTGGGGTGGGGCGTGAGTGAGTGTGTGTGGGGTGGGGTGTGGGGTGAGTGTGTGTGTGTGGGGTGGGGTGTGAGATGGGGTGAGGTGTGAGTGTGTGTGTGTGGGGTGGGGTGTGAGGTGGGGTGGGGTGGGGTGTGTGTGAGAGTGTGTGTGTGAGTGTGTGTGAGTGTGTGAGTGTGTGAGTGTGAGTGTGTGTGAGTGTGTGGTGTGGGGTGTGAGGGCCGAGTGTGTAAACTCTTGCCCATGCCATTACTGTCAGATGGTGCTTTGGGATAATTGGAACAGATTGTTAATTTATTTCTTCTTGGCCCATATGGACTTTGAAATTTTTTTGTTTTCTTTTGGGAAATCAGAATTCATTTGCACTTCGAATCAAACCACTTTGTAATGTTTGCAAATATTACAGAGTAGAGATTCGAATCGGTGAATTTCATGTTTTCTAAATAGTGAGAAGCTCGGAATGGTGGAGGAGCCGAGAGATTTAGGGGTTCAAGTACAGAACTCACTAAAAGCTGGTGAACAGGAACAAAAAATAATTTAAAAAGCTAATGGAATGTTGGCCTTTATCTCAGGGGGCTGGAATACAAAGGGTGGAAGTTATGCTACAGTTTATATAAAGCTCTGGTCAGACCCCATCTGGACACTGCGTTCAGTTCAGGGCCCCGCCCCTCAGGAAGGATATACTGGCCTTGGAGGGGGAGCAGCGCAGATTCACCAGAATGATACCAGGGCTAAAAGGGTTAAATTATGAGGACAGGCTGCACAGACTGGGCTTGTATTCCCTCGAGTATCGAAGATTAAGGGGTGATCTAATCGAGGTGTTTAAGATGATTAAAGGATTCGATAGGGTAGAGAGAGAGAAACTATTTCCTCTGGTGGGGGGAGTCCAGAACAAGAGGGCAGAACCTTAAAATTAGAGCCAGGCCGTTCAGGGGTGATGTCAGGAAGCACTTCTTCACACAAAGGGGGAGTGGAAATCTGGAACTCTCTCCCCCAAAAAGCTGTTGAGGCCGGGGGTCAATTGGAGATTTCAAAACTAAGATTGATAGATTTTTGTTGGGTTAGGGTGTTAAGGCGGGTGGATGGAGTTAAGATACAGATCAGCCATGATCTCATTGAATGGTGGAACAGGCTCGAGGGGCTGACTGGCTTCCTCCTGTTCCTATGTATGAACACGATGCACTGATTCTACATTCCTGCGCGTGCTGGATTTACACAGGTGTTTACCCAGTTATTTTACAGCAATGGGTGAGGAGCACGTTAAAAGTTGGTGCATGAACTTTGCTTGATAAGCTTCTACCATTATATTGTCTTGCTGCTGGTTTAAGGAGACACAGGGCGGGAATTGTTTTTCGTGCTGCTCCTGTTTTGCTGCCGTTGGTTGCCCAGTCAGAAACCCCAAGCCCTAAAAACCCTTTGCTACACCTGGAAAGAGAAAGGCATCTACCGTTTGGAGATCTATCTGCCTCTCGGCGGTTGCAAGGATCAAGGCCCAGAAAGGTGAAGCAGCCTGCAGTGTGACATCACTCCTGCCTCCTCCCCATGGCCTTTGAATGTTTGTGCCTGAACTCACCCCCCGGGGCAAAGGGGACAGAGACTCGGCAGAGCAGGTCTCTTCACCCCTCCTTCTCCTCCTCATGCTTTGCTCCTGGGCTATGAGTTTTTCCAACTGCAAGAGGGTTAATAACCTGAAGAAGGTGGAGAAATGCTCCTTCCTGGAATGCATTGTAGCAGCATGTGCGTCAGTCCTTCACTCTTCACCCTCATTCTCCATGGGCTGCAACAGAGGGCAACATTCCGAGGAACTGGTGCGGGAGCGGGAAGAGAAGCCGTTGCAGCTGATTCTCTGGCTACGATTAGATAGATAAATATGGAACCAGGCGAGTGCAGTCCCACCCACTGGACGAGGGTGGCGAGACGCTGGAGGAGGATGGTGTGGTCAACCGTGACAAAGGCTACAGACAGGTCAAGAAGAACGAGGAGGGATAGTTTACCTTTGTCACAGTCACAAAGGATGTCATTTGTGACTTTGATGAGAGCCGTTTCAGTACTGTGGCAAGGGCGGAAACCTGAGTGGAGGGGTTCAAACATGGAATTGCGGGAAAGATGGGCATGGATTTGGGAGGCGACAACATGTTCAAGGACTTTGGAGAGGAAAGGGAGGTTGGAGATGGGCTCGAAAGTTTGCAAGGACGGAGGGATCAAGGGTGGGTTTTTTGAGGAGGGGGTAATGACAGCAGATTTGAAGGAGAGGGGGACAGTACCTGAGGTGCGGGCATTTTAACACTTTAGCCCTGTGTTAATGGGGGGAGGGGGTAATGGGGTCGAGAATGGATATTTTTGTACATAGTTCAGATTGTCGATTCTATGTGTTGTGAATGTTGTTCTGTGCCAAAAATGTACCCACAACACACTGACAATATACGGCCTGTGCTATCGCCAGCTCCAGTAAAACTGCTGAAACTTCCAGTGAAGTATTCCGGTCTGAAAGCTCGAGTCGTGTTGTATTATTTGGTCATGCTCGTAAACTTGTCTTGAGCAGAAGTATATTCTGAGGTTGGCTCCCTGAATGGCGAACTGCACCCATGTGCTCAGTAATTCTACAACACTCGACCAGAACCTTTATCGCGATGTCTCCCCTCCCCCGTCCCAATCTCGTGATTGAACCACAAAGCTCCCTTTTAATATTTATTTTTCACAAAAATATTGCAAACACTTGAGGGTAACATTTCTGAATTCCATAAATCGTGCTGGGATGATCCCTTGTCACATGATTATAGGAGCCATTTTCAGACCGCCTCCTACAGATTGATTTAGATTAGTCACCGCTCGGAAACAGCAGAGATAACAGGCTGCCCGAGTCTCTGCTCCCCACATTGTTCCTATCGTCTCAATGGGAAGGGAAGGAGTCACTGATCTACCTCATGAACTAACCAGACAGACATTTTTTTCTCTCTCTCACATGGCAGCTGTCGATCATTCTGCCATTTACACTTCATCTAGAGCCATCTTTTGTTTCTTAACTTGTCCCATTACCATCATCCCTTTTGTCTCTTAATCTCTCCTGCCTTCCACCCTATCACAGACCTTCCCTTTTGTTCTTTCCTCCCCTCCCCCCTCTCCCTGTCCCTGCACTTGCTTAAAAACCTGTTCCATCTCCAACTTTTCCCAGTTCTGACGAAGGGTCATCGACCTGAAACGTTAACTCTGTTTCTCTCTCCACAGATGCTGCCTGGCCTGCTGAGTGTTTCCAGCATTTTCTGTTTTTATTTCAGATATAAAAACAGTCCTTGAGGCAACGGTTACATTTATAAAAACAGTCCTTGAGGCAACGGTTACATTTGTTCCTGTCCATCAGTTCAAGCTTCACACATTTATTTTAATCACTGCCAGGTTTAGTTTTGAAAAAAGTCAGCTAGTCAGTGGTGAAACCTGATTCAATAAATGATGCTGCCTTTTTCTTGCCTGCGTTCCTGGTCTCTGTGTTTGTGTAGAGGCCAAGTAGATTCACATTGCTTTGGCCATTGGCTGCACCGTTTCTGACTCACCGTTAATCTCGCTGCAGCAAATTCTAATCAGCTCTCCAGTAAATTTTGGCATAAATTGGTGACAGAAGGTTGGGGAGCACCAAGGCCTAACTTACAGTGTTCCGTCCCTGCTATCATCGCACAGGAAATTCAGGGCCAATATCTTTCAGCCAGCTATTGCAAGGTGAACAAAACCAGTCGATGCTGCCTGACCTTCTGACCAATCCCTCTTCCCCTGTGGAGACTTGCATTTCTCCAGCGCCTTTCACGACCTCAGGACCTCCCAAAGCTCTTTACAGCCAATGAAGTACTTTTTGAAGTGTAGTCACTGTTGTAATGTGGGAAACGCGGCAGCCAATTTGAACACAGCAAGCTCACACAAACAGCAATGTGATAATGACCAGATAATCTGTTATTTAGTGATGTTGGTTGAGGGATAAATATTGACCCAGGACACCGGGGAGAACTCCCCTGCTCTTCTTCAAAATCATGGTAACTGTTCATCAACCTCACCCTGGTGAGAATGGGATTCCACTACATTGGGAATCAAGTGTGGTCAGTCTCAGGCATGGTGTGTGGGAGCTCCATGTGCTGTCACTATCAATCCTTCTCAATCAGGGCGATGAAGGTGGTTTAAATGCTTTTCAGTAAGTGGAAATTCTCTGAGGTGATTCAGCATTTCCCGCCCACACTCCTGCTGATGTTCGGTTCCAAAGTGAATTTCCAACTGTGCAGAAACGCAGTATTAATGGCTCCGAATAAAAGGTCATAGAATCATTCTGCACAGAAGGAAGCCATTCAGCCCATCGAGCCTGTGCCGGCTCTTTGAACGAGCTCTCCAGTTAGTCCCACTCCCCCTTGCTCTTTCCCCACAGCCCTGCAACTTTTTCTCCTTCAAGTATTTATCCAATTCCCTTTTGAAAGTTACTGTTGAATCTGCTTCCACCGCCCTTTCAGGCAGCGCATTCCAGATCACAACGACTCGCTGCGTGAAACATTCTCCTCATCTCCCCTCTGGACCTTTTATAGAATCATAGAATGGTTACAGCACAGAAGGAGGCCATTCGGCCCGTCGAGCCCGTGCCGACTCTCTGCAAGAGCACTTCAGCTAGTCCCACTCCCCCACCCTTTCCCCGGAGCCCTGCAAATCTTTTTGCCAAATACCTTCAATCTGTGTCCTCTGGTTACCGACCCTCCTGCCACTGGAGACAGTTTATTCCGATCTATTATCAAAACCCCTAAAAGATGATTAGTTTCAGGCGAAATCTTCCACTGTTTTAATTATTCTTCCAATGTGTACAGAATGTTGTTTCACTCGTAAATTCTTATAATAATTTTCAGTTTGAGAGAGGGATGTGCCCGAGGTCGGCGAGACAGCCCTGGAAGTCTCTTAATATAATGTGCGATCAATGCAGGATAAGTGTGTCAAGCTGATTAACATGAAAATGCCTAAAACAGTTTGTGAAAGCAGAGATTTACAAAGCATGTCGAGAATTCTGGAATAATATGGTAATGTACATAGACTGTGGCCGAGGTCATACGCACCTTTACAGCAGAACAGAAATATAACGGGGTTTACACCGAGGGAACAGAATAAATTTGCCAAAAATAACACATGGTTTCCTACAGGAAATCCAAGGAGAAGTCTAACTTAAATTGACAAGCTCGTCAAAGCAAAAACACTTCAAGGGCTTATTATATAAGAGCCGGCTGAGTGACAGCTCGATAATGGGTTAGGTTTGGGACTGACAGGTCTCTTAATGTCCCATCTCATCACTCCTCCTCTTGCACCGTTTACTGTTTATTATGCTCATTGTTTTCCTACTGAGCCAACCAGCACAGCCTGACTCTGTGCAGGAGGGACTGCGCTATCTGGATAGTCCAGATATTCTGATAATCCTGTTATAGGGGTCTCGCTGAATGTTCAGCCCTCAAGAACATGTCAACAACCAGCGACGTTGATAAAAGGATTTGTCCGCAGTCAGTTGGCATTAAATAGTTTGCACCATGTGATAAGTTCCAAAACTTGACAATTACCTCAGGAGTTCATTCATTTAATTGGACTTCAATAAAAGCTTTAATACCCAGTGCCTGCTGGAAACCTGAGGGAGCAGCAATTTCCTATTATTATTGAGAAAGGATAAGGTTCTTCTTTTGAATTTGTTTCAGAGTTCCTGATAACACAAAATTGAATTTTAAAAATTCAAAAACTGCGGGGGTCAGGAGTAGGGAGTGGGGGAGGGGGTCAGGAGTAGGGGGTGGGGGTGGGGGAGGGGGTCAGGAGTAGGGGGTGGGGGAGGGGGTCAGGAGTAGGGGGTGGGGGAGGGGGTCAGGAGTAGGGGGTGGGGGTGGGGGAGGGGGTCAGGAGTAGGGGGTGGGGGAGGGGGTCAGGAGTAGGGGGTGGGGGAGGGGGCCAGGAGGTGGGGTGGGGGATGGGGTCAGGAGTAGGGGGTGGGGGAGGGGGCCAGGAGGTGGGGGTGGGGAGGGGGTCAGGAGTAGGGGGTGGGGGAGGGGGCCAGGAGGTGGGTGAGGGGGTCAGGAGTAGGGGGTGGAGGAGGGGGCCAGGAGTAGGGGGTGGGGGGAGGGGGTCAAGAGTAGGGAGTGGGGAGGGGGTCAGGAGTAGGGAGTGGGGGAGGGGGTCAGGAGTAGGGGGTGGGGGAGGGGGTCAGGAGTAGGCCAGGAGTAGGGAGTGGGGAGGGGGTCAGGAGTAGGGGGTGGGGATGGGGGAGGGGGCCAGGAGTAGGGGCAGGGTTTGGGGACGGGAGGTGGGGGAGGGGGCAGTGGTCAGGGGGGGGGGAGGTGGGGTTAGGGGATGGGGTGAAGGGCAGGGGGGGTGGGGTTAGGGGGTGGGCAGCGAGCTCCCATGCCCACACTGGTGTGAGACCCTGGGTCACTCTAACTCCCAGGTCCATTTGCATTTAACTGAAGGGCACTTTCCCCAATCAGGCAGAGGTCTGTTCGCTCCTCACAATTTCCAGCACAGGAATGTTCCTGAGTGAGTTTCCATATCTGCAGCAACTCCCGAGGCCCACCTACAGCGGCAGCGCCTCATAAAGCGAGGCTCCGTCCCATGATTGGATATTGTTGAACTCTGCACAATAGCTTGGCTCCTGTAAAGTGCAAGATCCAATAGAGGAAGTGAGGGCAAGGATGGGGGTAAACCTCCCCAGACTCCCCAGGACTGTCCTGGACAGAGATGGCTGTCATTGTCACCAGCTTCACTCCCAGAACCTGGTTTCACTGCAGGAAGAGGCTCGATGACCTGACCAGTGCAGCAATGATAACTACAGCTCTCCATCTCTCTCAACAGCACCTCACAAAAGGAGTCAGTGTAACCGGCCTTTGCAGCTTTGGTGAGATCTTAATCAGCTGCCATACAAACTCTGGGCTGCACCTTGGAGAGACTGGTGGACCAATAGATGGAGACATTCAAAGAGTCCCTCATCTTCTGCTGTCTGCTCTCCCGCTGATCAGGGCAAGTGATGAGTGGCAGTGGGGTTTTGGGAGTTGGTGCTTGTTGGCCTCTCGCAGTGCGTCTGCTCCTCTCCCCCCACACCCAATACCCCCTCCCCCCACCCAGACCCCTCACCCCCTTCCCCCTCCCCCCACCCAACACCCCCTCCCCCCACCCAGACCCCTCACCCCCTTCCCCCTCCCCCCACCCAACACCCCCCCACCTGACCCCTCACCCCTTCCCCTTCCCCCCACCCAAAACCCCTCCCCTTCCCCCTCCCCCACCCAGACCCCTCACCCCCTTCCCCCATCCCCCACCCAGACCCCTCACCCCCTTCCCCCTCCCCCCACCCAACACCCCCCTCCCCCCACCCAGACCCCTCACCCTCTTCCCCCTCCCCCCACCCAACACCCCCCACCCAACACCCCCCCACCTGACCCCCTCACCCTTCCCCTTCCCCCCACCCAAAACCCCTCCCCTTTCCCCCTCCCCCACCCAACGCCCCCCCCACCCAACACCTGTCACCGGGCCAGGAGGTCAGCTGGGCCCCATTGCCCTGGCAATAGCCGCGGTGTTAGAGTCTGCACCCAGAGTGCACCGGCCACGAGTAACAGCCTCTTCCACCCACTGCTGAGGCCACTGGGAGAGCACCTTATAGGGTATCGGAGTGAGGAAACCTTTATAGAAAAACAGCAGGGGCTGATCACACAGGTGAGAAATGAAAGGAAGGGAATGATTCAGTTGGGAATTAAATTAATCACCTTAACACATTTGCCACATCTCTTGCGGCAAGGTGTTGAGGTGGCTCTCTATCTTCCCCTGCTTCCCCTCTTCCCCCTGGTTTTGTGCGACTTCTCATTTTTGTCTTCCCCCTGGACCTCCTTGTCCGAGGAGGATTCCTCCTGTTGCTGTGCCTCCTCCAGTTATAGCCTCTGTGTGTGGTGAGGTGCTGCCGGATGCAGCCGGTTGCGAGAGACTCCAGACCTGCTCCAGCTACTCGCTGGTGAATGAATATTGGGCAGAGTGTGGCAGGATAAAAGCCCTCCAGAAACTTGAATGTAAAACAGTCAGTGAATTAATGTCCTACAGAATGCTCTCTCACCACCTATTCAAGGTTATTTAGCGGAGACAATATTGTTAGTTTACAGGTAACTTTCTTCCCATGGAATGTTGATATATTCCTTAGACAGCAACAGCATAAGTATCACCATTAAACAGTCAAACCCTTTTAAGTTTAAACCAATATGACAGCACACAGTTACTTAAAGCAAATCAACATGTATTTCATGATCTTCATGCAGTTTTTCTTATTCTGCTAACTTCCACAGCCTTGGCTTGTGACATGAATTCTCAGCCCCTCCATCACATTCCAAACATCCTAATACTACAACTAAAGTGAAATAAAACCATTTACTAATGGACCACCTTTGTCCAGACATTGCACTGATGCTTCGATGCATTTAAGGGGAAGCTAGATAAACACATGGGGGAGAAAGGAATAGAAGGATATGCTGATAGGGTGAGATGAAGTAGGGTGGCAGGAGGCTGGTATTTAAAAAAAATTTTTTTTAATTCGTTTATGGGATGTGGGCGTTGCTGGCAAGGCCAGCATTTATTGCCCATCCCTAATTGCCTTTGAGAAGGTGGTGGTGAGCCGCCTTCTTGAACCGCTGCAGTCCGTGTGGTGAAGGTACTCCCACAGTGTTGTTAGGGAGGGAGTTCCAGGATTTTGACCCAGTGACGATGAAGGAATGGTGATATACTTCTAAGTCAGGATGGTGTGTGACTTGGAGGGGAACTTGGAGGTGGTGGTGTTCCCATGCGCCTGCTGCCCTTGTCCTTCAAGGTGGAAGAGGTTGCGGGTTTGGGAGGTGCTGCCGAAGAAGCCTTGGCGAGTTGCTGTAGTGCATCTTGTAGATGGTACACACTGCAGCCACAGTATGCCAGTGGTGGAGGGAGTAAATGTTTAAGGTGGTGGATGGGGTGCCAATCAAACGGGCTGCTTTGTCCTGGATGGTGACGAGCTTCTTGAGTGTTGTTGGAGCTGCACTCATCCAGGCAAGTGGAGAATATTCCATCACACTCCTTACTTGTGCCTTGTAGATGGTGGAAAGGCTTTGGGGAGTAAGGAGGTGAGACACTCGCTGCGGAATACCCAGCCTCTGACCTGCTCTTGTAGCCACAGTATTTATGTGGCTGGTCAATGGTGACCCCCCAGGATGTTGATGGTGGGGGATTCGGCGATGGTAATACTTTATTATGGTAATAATAATGATTTATTTCTCATCAAATCGAACAGGCTTTTTCCTACAGTCTGTTCCAATCAATACATCAGTTGTTAACAGGTTTCAGCCCTTCAAGGGAACTTCAGAAGTATTTGATTGGTTGTGCAGCACTTTCGGATGTCCTGAGAACATGAAGGGTGTCCATGGAATAAAAGGGACAGTGGCAGCATGGACAAGGAATTGGCTAAGTGACAGGAAACAGAGAGTAGTGATGAACGGTTGTTTTTCTGACTGGAGGCAGGTATACAGTGGTGTTCCCCAGGGGTTGGTTCCAGGACCACTGCTTTTCTTCATATATCTTAATGACTTAGACGGTGGGTGTACAGGGCACAATTTTAAAATTTGCAGATGACACAAAACTTGGAAGTATAGTGAACAGTGAGAAGGATAGCGATAGACTTCAGGAAGACATAGACAAGCCGGTGGAATGCGTGGACACGTGGCAGATGAAATTTAACGCAGAAAAGTGCAAAGTGATACATTTTGGTAGGAAGAACGAGGAGAGGCAATATAAACTAAAGGGTACAAAGGGTCAAGGATGTCTCGGAGTGGCTGCAGAACATTCTGAAGAGGGAGGGTGAACAGCCAGCTGTCGTGGTGCATGTAGGTACCAACGATATAGGTAAAAAGCGGGAAGAGGTCCTACAAGCAGAATTTAGGGAGCTAGGAGCTAAATTAAAAAGTAGGACCTCTAAGGTAGTAATCTCTGGATTGCTACTAGGGCCACGAGCTAATCAGAATAGAGAGAACAGGATAGTGAGATTGAATACATGGCTTGAGCAGTGGTGCAGGACGGAGGGATTCAAATTCCTGAGGCATTGGAACCAGTTCTGGGGGAAGTGGGACCTGTACAAAAGGGACGGTCTGCACTTGGGCAGGACTGGAACCGATGTCCTCGGGGTAAAGCAGTTCGGGAGGATTTAAACTAATATGGCAGGGGAAGGGGAACCTATGTAGCGAAACAGGGGGAAGTAATATGCAGTCAGAAACAAATGTTAGAAGGGTGAGAAACAATAGGGGAAGGCCGAGTAAACAAAGGCAAGAAACACAAAGGGCCATACTAAATCATAAGTCTAAAAGGACAAAGGATGTTAATAAAATAAGCCTAAAGGCTCTGTGTCTTAATGCAAGGAGTATCCGTAATAAGGTGGATGAATTGACTGTGCAAATAGATGTTAACGGATACGATGTGATTGGGATTACAGAGACATGGCTCCAGAACAATCAAGGCTGGGAACTGAACATCCAGGGGTATTCAACATTCAGAAAGGATAGAATAAAAGGAAAAGGGGTTGGGGTAGCATTGCTGGTTAAAGAGGAGATTAATGCAATAGCTAGGAAGGACATCAGCTTGGAGGATGTGGAATCAATATGGGTTGAGCTACAGAACACCAAAGGGCAGAAAACGTTAGTGGGAGTTGTGTACAGACCTCCAAACAGCAGTGGTGAGGTGGGGGAGGGTATGAAACAGGAAATCAGAGGTGCGTGCAAAAAAGGCACGGCAGTTATCATGGGTGACTTTAATATGCATATAGATTGGGCTACTCAAACTGGAAGCAATACGGTGGAGGAGGATTTCCTGGAGTGTTTAAGGGATGGTTTCCTAAACCAATATGTTGAGGAACCAACTCGAGGGGAGGCCATCCTGGACTGGGTGTTGTGTAATGAGGAAGGACTAATCAGCAATCTTGTGGTACGAGGCCCCCTGGGGAAGAGTGACCATAGTATGGTGGAGTTCTACATTAGGATGGAGAAGGAAACAGTTAAGTCAGAGACCATGGTCCAGAACTTAAATAAGGGCAACTTTGATGGTATGAGGCGTGAATTGGCGAGGTTAAATTGGCAAGCGATATTTAAGGGGCTATCAGTGGAAGGGCAATGGCAGACATTTAGAGATCGCATGGATGAACTACAACAATTGTACATCCCGGTCTGGCGTAAAAATAAAAAAGGGAAGGTGGCTAACAAGGGAAATCAGGGATAGTATTAAAACCAAGGAAGTTGCATACAAATTGGCCAGAAGTAGCAGCAAACCCGGGGACTGGGAGAACTTCAAAACTCAGCAGAGGAGGACGAAGGGTTTGATTAGGGCAGGGAAAATAAAATATGAAAGGAAGCTTGCAGAGAACATTAAAATGGACTGCAAAAGCTTCTATAAATATGTAAAAAGAAAGAGGTTAGTAAAAACAAACGTAGGTCCCCTGCAGTCGGAAACTGGGCAAGTCGTAATGGGGAACAAGGAAATGGCAGATCAATTGAACAAGTACTTTGGTTCGGTGTTTACTGTGGAGGACACACACAACCTGCCGGAAATAAAAGGGGTCAGAGGATCTGGTAAGAGGGAGGAGCTGAGGGAAATCCTTATTAGTCGGGAAAAGGTATTGGAGAAATTGATGGGACTGAAGGCTGAAAAATCCCCGGGGCCTGATGGTCTGCATCCCAGAGTACTTAAGGAGGTGGCCTTGGAAATAGTGGATGCATTGACGATCATTTTCCAACATTCCTTAGACTCTGGATCAGTTCCGATGGAGTGGAGGGTGGCCAATGTAACCCCTCTTTTTAAAAAAGGAGGGAGGGAGAAAGCAGGGAATTATAGACCGGTCAGCCTGACATCGGTCGTGGGTAAAATGATGGAAGCAATTATTAAAGATGTCATAACAGACCATTTGGAAAGTGGCGACATGATAGGTCCAAGTCAGCATGGATTTGTGAAAGGGAAATCATGCTTGACAAATCTTCTGGAATTTTTTGAGGATGTTTCCAATAGGGTGGACAGGGGGGAACCAGTAGATGTGGTGTATTTGGACTTTCAGAAGGCCTTCGACAAGGTCCCACACAAGAGATTGGTGAGCAAAGTTAAAGCACATGGGATTGGGGGTAATGTGTTGACGTGGATTGAGAACTGGTTGGCACACAGGAAACAAAGAGTAGGAGTAAATGGGTACTTTTCAGAATGGCAGGCAGTGACCAGCGGGGTACCGCAGGGTTCGGTGCTGGGACCCCAGCTGTTTACATTATATATTAATGATTTGGACGAAGGGATTAAATGTAATATCTCCAAATTTGCGGATGACACTAAATTGGGAGGCAGTGTGAACAATGAGGAGGATGCTAGGAGGCTACAGAGTGACTTGGACAGGTTGGGTGAATGGGGCAAATGTATGGCAGATGAAGTACAATGTGGATAAATGTGAGGTTATCCACTTTGGTGGTAAAAATAGAGAGGCGGACTATTACCTGAATGGTGGCAGATTAGGGAAAGGGGAGGTGCAACGAGACCTGGGCGTCATGGTACATCAGTCACTGAAGGTGGGAATGCAAGTGCAGCAGGCAGTCAAGAAAGCAAACGGAATGATGGCCTTCATAGTAAGGGGATTTGAGTACAGGAGTAGGGAGGTGATGCTGCAGTTGTACAGGGCCTTGGTGAGGCCACACCTGGAGTATTGTGCGCAGTTTTGGTCTCCTAACTTAAGGAAGGACATTCTTGCTATTGAGGGAGTGCAGCGAAGGTTCACTAGATTGATTCCTGGGATGGCCGGACTGACATATCAAGAAAGATTGGGTCAACTGAACTTGTATCCTCTGGAGTTCAGAAGAATGAGGGGGGATCTTATAGAGACATTTAAAATCCTGACTGGTTTAGACAAATTAGATGCGGGCAGAATGTTCCCAATGTTAGGGAAAACTAGAACCAGGGGTCACAGTCTAAGGATTAAGGGGAAGCCATTTAAGACTGAGCTGAGGAGGAACTTCTTCACCCAGAGAGTGGTGAATCTATGGAATTCTCTTCCACAGAAGGTTGTTGAGGCCAGTTCGCTAAATATATTCAAAAGGGAGTTAGATATAACACTCACAACTAGGGGGATCAAGGGGTATGGCGAGAAAGCAGGAATGGGGTACTGAGGTAGCATGTTCAGCCATGAACGCATTGAATGGCGGTGCAGGCTCGAAGGACCGAATGGTCTACTCCTGTACCTATTTTCTATGTTTCTATGTTTCTATCCTAAAGGGGGTGCATGAACAGAGAGACCTGGGGGTATATGTGCACAAATCATTGAAGGTGGCAGGGCAGGTTGAGAAAGCAGTTAAAAAGGCTTATGGGATCCTGAGCTTCATAAATAGAGGCAAAGAGTACAAAAGCATGGAAGTTATGATGAACCTGTATAAAACACTGGTTCGGCCTCAACTGGAGTATTGGTCCAATTCTGGGCATCGCACTTTAGGAAGGATGTGAAGGCCTTAGAGAGGGTGCAGAAAAGATTTACAAGAATGGTTCCAGGGATGAGGGACTTCAGTTACGTGGATAGACTGGAGAAGCTGGGGTTGTTCTCCTTGGAGCAGAGAAGGTTGAGAGGAGATTTGATGGAGGTGTTCAAAATTATGAGGGGTCTAGACAGAGTAGATAGAGAGAAACTGTTCCCATTGGCGGAAGGGTCGAGAGCCAGAGGACACAGATGTAAGGTGATTGGCAAAAGAACCAAAGACGACATGAGGAAAAACTTTTTTACACAGCAAGGGGTTATGATCTGGAATTCACTGCCTGAAAGGGTGGTGGAGCCAGGTTCAATCATGGCTTTCAAAAGGGAATTGTATCAGTACCTGAAGGAAATTTTTTTGCCGGGCTACAGGGAAAGGGTGGGGGAGTGGGACTGGCTGAAGTGTCCTTGCAAAGAGCCGGCACGGGCTCGACGGGCCGAATGGCCTCCTGTGTCGTAACCATTCTATGATTCTATGATTCTATAAACACAAGTTCTTCCCTCTTTCCACTGCACGCTCCTCTCCGACTGTCAGACCTCCGTCCGCGGCTTGTTTTAAAACTGCTATTTTGACCTATGCATAAATAAGAGAGATTATGGATAAAACATTCCTTTTCATCACAAAGTTGTGAACTTTGAAGTTTAAAACCCCGGGGTAGGGAAAATTTTGGCATCTTTAATTAAAGATGAAATTACTAAAAATCTAGATAAAATTAAAATAATTGGAAGCAGCCAGCCTGGATTGTGTGATGATGAAAAGACTGTGTGAGGTGACAGCTTCACAGTTTCTAGTCTTGCTGTGGAATATCGTTCACACGTTAGGGTGGATCCGGGCCTAGAATGTGGCTCCAGCCTCACTACCGACATCAGAGGCGTCGCAATCACTCGGCCCAGGGTTCTCGCGATCGAATCGCCACATCGAATATCAGACCCCTCTCAACATTTAACCCAAGGTTCGATAGGGGGTTAATGGAAAGGGGAATAAAGCAATATGGGAACAAGGTGGGCACATGGGATTAGGACACTGCTTGTGAGGAGGATACACCCCAACATGGACTGGTCGGGCCGAACGGCCTTGTTGTAATTTCTATGTAATTTAGAAATGATGACTCTTATTTTTTTAAGGTATGAGGAGATACTAAAGGTAAAGTTACTCTTAAATCCCATACCAAATGTTACCCCTAACCAGGCTGGCATTACATGATTTAGTGGTAATTCTATGAGATGGCGTTACTGGCAGCTCATTATCAGACCCTTGGCTCCTCTGCCCTTGAATTTCTGGCCATGCAGGTTGGCGATGGGCCTGGTCTTTACTCAGGTTCTGCCGCCTTGGCCCTGGATATCCTGCCTACCTGAGCTCCGATATCTGCTGTCAGCACTGACTCTGAAACCCAGCCCTTGTCAGCTCAGCTCAGCCAATGGACTGTTTGAATTCAGTTTTCAGATGAGGCACTGCATCAACACTCCGCTCATCCGTAGATGAGGAACTTCCCTCCAGCTGAACAACTCAATAGGAATGACTGAGATTGCTGACGAATGTTGTCCTGTGCTCCCCTGTCAGAATCCTGCTGCTCTCACCCCACTCCAACACATGATAAATTCACAGACTGCTCCCAACATTTCCTCGCCTGGTCTTTTGACCTTTCTGCATCTTCCACCAACTATTGTGTTCAGAAGCCAAGTCATTTTCTCTGAAACGTACTTTACATTAGTCTAAAGAGCTTTGTTGTCAGGCGTTGTTTATAAAACCGGTCTCTCTCGGCTTTATTACGTTGATGTACAATCCAAATTCCTCAAACCTTGGTATCAATCTTTTTCTAAACGTGTCTCCGCGAATGCAGAAAATACCCGAGGGTTCATCTTGCTTCAAAACAAAGCAATCTTTGTTTTTGCATCCAATTACAACTGTGATATCTTTCAGCAGATATCGGCACAATTTTAAGTTGTGCGAAAAAATCGATTGCAAAATCAAATAAACTAAATCAGGAAAATAAAAATCAATTGCGAAGTCAAATTTAAAAGAATCATTAAGAGCTGGAGAAAGCTCCAATAATCTCAGACGCAGGGATTGTTTCTGGGATTGCTACTTGCCACTTTAGTGGCAGACTCACTGACATCGCACAAGTCATTAGTAGGAGAGGTTTGCGTGTGGAGCAGGGAGCCGAGACAGAGCTACATGTGTCACTGTCTGTTCTGGTTAACTTAGGGAAGAGTGTTGTCTCTACATTATGGGACTCAAGTATAATAAGTTTAGTGTATTTGAATAAACGTTACTGAGGATAATGTTGGTCTCTATCAGTAGTTGTTCTTGTGGCCCACGTTCCACTGGGATTTCACTGTCTACCCAGGTGTGGCAAGCTGATCAGAGCTGAAATTCATTGTTGCTTTTCTGCCGAAAGATGGAAAGGGAGTGCTGTAACTGCATGCTAACCCATCATTCTCACAGGGAGTGAAAGGGCACCATTAAAACTATCAATCCTCTAGTTTTTTCCCCCTTCAACCGTGTCCTTGGATTCTACTTGGCAGTGACATGATGGAAATGAGGAGCTCACAGAGAGGCAAATCACAGATTCCAGATCCAGGTGTCGTGGGTCACTGGTGCAAAATATTGTAGCATTACCGAGTGTGGCAGCCAAGAGAGATACTCCTGGGCACTGTGACCCTCAGTGAAAAACATGATGAATAACCTCATCTGTGCCTTTCTAACCTCTAGACGCCACTATTCGAACGCTCTCTTGGCCGGTCTCCCATCTGCCACCCTACCTAAACTTTAGCTCACCCAAAACTTGGCTGCCCCGTGTCCTAACTCGCACCAAGTCCTGTTCACCCCTGTACCCACTGACCCACATTGCCTCCCGGTCCGGCAACGCCTCAGTTTTAAAATTCTCATCCTTGTTTTCAAATCCCTCCATGGCCTCGCCCCTCCCTACCTCTGTAATCTCCTTCAGCCCCACAACCCCCCCCCCCCCCAGATATCTGCACTCCTCTAATTTTGTACTCTTGAGCATCCCCAGTTTTAATCGCTCCTCCATTGGCGGCCGTGCCTTCAGCTGTCTGGGCCCTAAGCTCTGGAATTCCTTCCCTAAACCTCTCCACCTCGCAACAACAACAACAACTTGCATTTATACAGTGCCTTTAATGTAGTAAAACATCCCAAGGCGCTTCACAGGAGCGATTATCAGACACATAAGGAGATATTATGACAGATGGCCAAAACCTTGGTCAAAGAGGTAGATTTTAAGGAGCATCTTAAAGGAGGAGAGGTAGTGAGGGAATTCCAGAGCTCAGGGTCACCCCCCCCCCCCCCCCCCCCGCAGCCCCGCTCATTGCCCCGCCCACCCCGTCTGCAACCCCGCCCACAGCCCCGCCCATCCGTCTGCAGCCCCGCCCACAGCCCCGCCCACCCGTCTGCAGCCCCGCCCACAGCCCCGCCCACCCTGTCTGCAGCCCCGCCCACCCACGTCTTCAGCCCCGCCCTAACCCCGCCCACCCCCACCGCAGCCCCCGCTCATTGCCCCGCCCACCCTGCCCAACAGCCCCGCCCACCAGTCTGCAGCCCCGCCTACCCGCCCTAACCCCACCCACCCCTGCCGCAGCCCCGCCCACGGTAAGAATCGAGGCCAATAAGTCAGGGCTACTTGAAGAGTAAAGAATTTCGACCCAATGACACCGGCTAAGTGTCCTGACAGGATTCCTCAACTGGAAATCTGTGATGTGAAAGGAGCAAAGATAACTTTATAAACAAAATAAACAGCAGTCCGGATCACTGTGTGAAGAGATAAGGAAGGTTTGTGTAAAGAAAAAGATAATGGGGGACTTATAACTAACGTAATATAAAGCGACAAATGGTTCTGGGCCAGTGAATAATCTTGTGCGTTAAGGCTGTCACAGCAAATGAAGCAGCAACGTTAGAATCAGAGAATGATCCCGAGCGCTGACGGAGGCCATTCGGCCCATCGTGCAGTGGCAATGGCGGTGCTGACCATTCCCGGTTACAGTGATGGTTCTGTTACTGGTCCAGTGATCCAGGGGCCTGGACTAACAGTCGACGAGCGTTCAAATCCCACTGTGGCAGTTTGAGAATTTTGATGCATTGTAAAAGAAAAGAGTTGGTGATTGAGGGAGAAATGTTCGGGCAGATATCGGAGGATTTGCTGCTCTTTATCAAATAGTCCCATGGAATCTTCTTCATCCATCAGACCAGACAGACGGGGCCTCGGGTTAACGTCCCATCCAAAGGATGGCACCTCTGGCAATGCAGCACTCCCTTCACTTGATGCTAGTGCCCCAAATACTGGCCTCTCTCTCCACCCTCCCTCCTTTCCTCCTCCCCATCCTCTCCTCCGCCCCCTTCCTCCCTCCCTATCCCTCCCCTTCCCTCTCTCCCCCCACCCTCTCCGCTCTCCCCTCGCCCCTTTCCCTCTCCTCTCCCCACTCTCTCCCCCTCTCCCCTCCCCCTCTCCCCCATCCCCCTCTCCTCACCCTCCATTCCCCGCTATCCCCAGTACACCATGCTCTCCGCACCAGAAGCATCAGAACAATATTAAAGTGAGTTGATCTCACTTGGGGATGCGGGCAGGTGCCCAGGGTGGGTACGCACTGTCGCACTGGCTGGGACGCTGTTGTCAGTCTCTGGTGTTGCTCATTCTCCTTTTGAATGATGCACATTTTGTTTCCTTGAGCTTGTTAGATTTTGCAGCAGTTCTGTGCCAGATTCTATTTCCAATTTAATGTGCATGTTCCCTCTGCAGGATTGTGACACTGGGTCATATTTAAGATATAGATTATAGAAAGCCCAATGGCGATACAAGTTTAATGTCGCAATTACCACTTTCAGATATAAAGCACTAACATATGGAGCCAGTGATAGGGAACAATTCAATTTTCTGATATGATAGCTAATAATTCAATCACACCAGGCCCCCTGACTTGTGCGGCTGCCGTCAGACTTGGTGCAGTGGCTGTGGATCAATACCCGACGCGGCAGCACTGCGAGCTTCCCGGTCACAAGATGCACTGTGCTAGTGCCTGTCCGACCAGGGTGGGCTCGCCACAGCTTGCTGCTCCACACACTGTTCACTTCCAAAGCAGCGTTGTTCTGGGAATTAGGTCAGGCGAGTGCTGGCTGCCTCTTACGTGTGATACATAATGCATCACATTTTCCTGCAGTGTTCCTGTCAAAATACAGACATCAGCAGAAATGTTGTTGAGCATCTGCAGAGTTCCAGGGTAGATTCAGCCTCTGTTACAATTAGGGATATGGAAACTAATTGTGATCTAGCTCCCGATTACTGACACTCGATTACTGACACATAGGAACAAGAGGAGACCATTCAGCCCCTCGAGCCTGTTCGCCATTCAATGAGATCATGGCTGATCCATGACCTAACTCCATCTACCTGCCTTTGGCCAACATCCCTTCATACCTTTGGTTAACAGAAATCTATCAATCTCAGATTTAAAATTAACAATTGATCAATTGCCGTTTGTGGAAGCGAGTTCCAAACTTCTACCACCCTTTGTGTGTAGAAGTGTTTCCTAATTTCACTCCTGAAAGGTCCTGCGGGATTGAACCCGGCTGCTGGTTGAGAGGTTAATATTTTCGTCCTACTGCTGCCCCAGTTCTCGGTGTTAAAGGGGCAGTCACGGGACACGTTCGCATTGAGTTAACCCCAGAAGCAATTTTCAAACAGGCCTTGAAATAGGCAGCCAGAAACTGACGTCAATATGCAAGTTGGGGTCCTGCACTGGTGCCATTCGGTTGCTATGAGCGTTGCTATCGACAATTCTATATCCTGCCCAGTAATGGTGGGTCCATCAGGGGCAACGGCTTCAGTGATATTTAAAGGACTCGGGTAAATCGCTGGGAAGATTTTGCTGGGTTTTGTCTCTACACCATTGACAACTGGGATGGGGATTCCAGGAAGGGGCAAGAAGAAGGAGGAAGAGACGCTTCGAGCTTCAGCTGCTGGGAGATGGAGCAGAGATCACTGGGATCCTCAACCTCCCAGAGTGTACAGATCCTGGACATCGGACCTGCTGTTGTGAGAGGAGGAAGAAAAGAAAGAAAGAAAGAAAGAAATTAATGAATTAATTACTTTAAGATGATGCTTCCTCTATGAACAGCGCCGTGGAGCCTCCAGTGACAGCACTGAGAGCGTCGCTGGGAGCGGAGACTGGGGCCGAGCATCAGCTCTGCATTCCCAGCCATGACGGAGAGTGCGGATCGGGGTGTTGGGAGTGTTGGGATCGTGGATCAGGGTGTTGGGAGTGTTGGGACCGGGGTGTTGGGATCGCGGATCGGGATGTTGGGAGTGTTGGGATCGTGGATCGGGATGTTGGGAGTGTTGGGATCGTGGATCGGGATGTTGGGAGTGTTGGGATTGTGGATCGGGATGTTGGGAGTGTTGGGACCGGGGTGTTGGGATCGTGGATGGGGGATTCCGGAATTTCACTACCCTCCTTCCGATACGGAGCAGTGGGAGTGTAGAGACGCACCCCATGGCAGTGGGTTTGGCTCCATGAGAGAGGCTCGTGTTGTCCTCTCTGAGGATGAGCGGACACCTCCTTGACCAGCCTCTGACCCAGTGCCCTTGTTGGTTCCACACTGCCCGCTGGCCCAGGTTATGGCCAGAGCTGCTCGAGGTCAGCCACTATCGGAAGTACCCACAGGGCTGGATTTTGTGAATGGAGGCGAGTTGGAGGCGGGACTGCTGCTTGTCGTGTCAATGTCCCGCCTCCATCCTCGCCTGACCAACCAGAGGGATTTTCCCCTGATTGAGCTTGTTAAGCCTGCCCTGCGGGCTCAGCAGGCCAATTAGGGGGGAAGTCACTGACAGAGCACGTCAACATCAGAAGTGCTATCTGTCAAGAATTCTTGAAAGAAGAAATGTCAGCGTTTGATAGCTCTGTGAAGCTGTCAAACACTGACATTCTCTTTAGTTTGATGAGTCCTTGTGTTCGGGACTCATCAAACCTTTCAAATTTGTAAATTTCACATGGCTGTTGGTTCGGAGGTTCCAACAGCCAGTCTGTGAAATTGACAAGGAGGATGTCGGCTCCCCCGATCCACCGCGGCTGAAGGCTGTAGAAAGAAAACAAGGTAAGTGAACACTTTTTAAAACTTATCACTCACCTTGCATACTTACCACTCCACACTTGCACCCATCAGTCACCTCTACATCTTACTTCTAGGTGCCTCCGACCGCCGCAGACCTCCTCCACGTCTCCTCCAACCCGAGGGGTTCTCCGAGGTCGGGAAACCTTCACCTGTGAAGGTAAAATGGCACTAATCCTTTTTTCTGCCTGTTAACTACCTGTTAACAGGCAGTTAAAAGGATTAAATGCCTTTCCCACCTCCAGGAGACGGGACCTGAAGCTGCACATCTTCCCGCCTCCTGGCAAAAGGGCACGGAGGCGGGATGGGGGCATGTTTGCCCTCCGCCCCCACTTTCTCCGAATTTACTGGCTGTCCCGCCTCCATGCCCGCCTCCTCGGGGCTGAGAAAATCCAGCCCACAGTGTTTGACCGACAACCTCCCAGGATCCAGCGAAAGGGGAAACACTTGGAAAGTTTGTAACTGATAACTCTTGGTGTGAAGAAGTGCCTCCTGTTGTCCACTTTGTACTAAGCCCCTTGTCCTGAAATCCTGGTTTAACTAGAAACTGTTTCTCTTCCACTTAATATTTTAAATAAAACCTCTTTCATTCGCCTCCTTTCAAAGCTCGAGTCTGAGTGTTTCTAGCTTTGCCCCATAACTCGTTATCTGACCCCAGCGATCCTCCTGTGATCTTTCTCTGCACCATTCCCAGTGTTGGCTGTTTCTTGTGGTGCTGGTTCACCGAATCTAAAATATTAAAATAATACTTATTGATTCACAAACTGTTACACAGGACAAGAGAGTAATTACAACTCATCTAATGAGACTAAATCATTTGGTATAATTTTTAAAATTAATTTCAATGTAAATAAGATGAATATTTGCGAACTAATTTTAAAAAAATGCTACATTTATAATTAAATGAATAAATTTTGATTAATTGAAATTTTAAAATAATATGTTACAGGTGATTAATTGCATAAATATTTAAGAATTAAAAGTTTAAAATTATGATGCAATGAATAGTTATAAAATGAAATGTTATTTATGGCGAAACAGTTGGAGATGCCGAATTGGGGGTCGGGGGCGGTCAAGGATGGGGGAGAAGAGGTGGGAGGTCAAGGGTGGGGGAGAAGAGGTGGGGGTCAAGGATGGGGGAGAAGAGGTGGGGGTCAAGGGTGGGGGAGAAGAGGTGGGGGTCAAGGGTGGGGGAGAAGAGGTGGGGGTCAAGGGTGGGGGGGTCAAGGGTGGGGTGCAGCTCATTTACATATCAAATGACCAGCTCGTGCGAGTTGCCTGAGTTTACACAAATAATGCACTGGCGTAGATTCAGGCCCAAACGTTTAGGCTCACCCGGCTGGAAGTCACCCCATAGAGGCAGAACCGAGACCTTTGCAGTTGAATAGTGATTTTTCTGGCTTATAAAGATCCGCACTATACTTAACCAAAGTGCTGTGAGCTGGGACGGGCTTCCCAATGGGGATTCTCCTGCTCCGCACAGTAATGGAAGAGGAAGAGGAGCCGCAGAGGCGGGAAGCTGAGAGCAAGGCTCCAAAGTCTCTCACTCGCTATCGGTGACGCTGCATTGTTTTATGCCGGTTTTTACATCCCAGGAAATGAGCTCCGCAGGAAATTCTGGTAGCAAGATCGGCGCAGAAACCAGTGCAAATTTCAGTGTAGGTGCGATCCAGGAAATTCGAGGCCATTTTATTAAGGGCAGAGAATGAAAGTTTCCAGCAAAATCTTTATTATTGCCTGAAACAGCAGGGAGTATTATTGACCTTACTAGCGGCTGAGGGTCGGGCGTCGGGTTCGGGGGAATTAAGACCCAGGGAGAAGAAGGAATATATTCTTATGTAAAATCAAAAAGAAAACAAAATCTTAAATTTAAAGCTGAAAATTAGGTTTAAAGTGAGGGAAAAACTCAGTTTGGGATTAATAGTGTTGACCCTTGGACAGAAAGTTCAATTATATTTCTTAGAGAAAACTCAAGAGGAAAGTGGGGCCTAAACATTAAGGCTTTGGGCTGTCCTGATCTCTCACGGTAATTTTGGAGGGAGATTGGTGGAAACCTGGGTGAAATGGCGTCAATTAACTTTTTGGGGGCATTTAAGCCAATTCTCTGAGGTTTCCGTTGATCTCCTGTTGAGGTTACAGCAGGAAATAGGGAGCGCTCCTGTCACAATCCAGGGCCTAGGTGTTTTCATAGAATTTCACAGTGCAGAAACAGGCCATTCGGCCCAACAGGTCTGTGCCGGTGTTTATGCTCCACACCAGCCTCCTCCCACCCCTCTTCATCTCACCCCATCAACATATCCTTCTATTCCTATCTCCCTCATGTGTTTATCTACCTTCCCCTTAAATGAATCTATGCTATTCACCTCAACCACTCCCTGTGGCAGCGAGTTCCACATTCTCACCATTCTCTGTAAAGTTTAAACGAATATTTTAAAGAAACATACTTTCAGAAAAAGCACATAGCAACCCAAACAGCACCTACTGTCTGTGACACCAACCTGGGTCTATCTGTGACAGGCAAAGTGTGACACCCTTAACATTGAAAACTCTTATCACAGCGCTGCCTACAGGTGTGACTGACACTACAGGTACTATAATGGGTTTGTTCATAGAGGGAAAGATCTGATGAAAATTTCATTAAAATGCACACCTTAGGTCCTAAAACTTAATGGGGGAAAAATTGGGTTGTTTTGCGCCTCCTGTTAGCGCCTCTGTCAATCTTTATCTCTCAGTCAACAGATTATCTAGTCATTATCTCAATTGCTAGTGCGCAAATTGACTGCTGCATTTCCCTAAATTACAACAGTGACTACACATCAAAAGTACTTCATTGACTGCAAAGCCTCTAGCGCCTGGGCGCGGCACCGCTAACGCCTCCCGTGAAATTCAGTGGCAGGTTAGCAGCGGCGGCGGTAGTGCCCCACGGGCGATGACATCATCGCCGTGCGCAGCACCCCGGCCGCAAACTTCCCTTGCGCCGCCTGACCTATTGCTGGACGATATTTCCGACTAGTTCAGGGGGCGTTTTGGCAGCAGCGGTGGCGCAAATTAAAGAGAAGGTGTCAGGCGGCCATTTTTCTTTTGGCCGACTGCCAGCACCTGCTTCTTCTTACTTCTGTATATTTTTTTATTCGTTCATGGGATGTGGGCATCGCTGGCAAGGTTGGCATTTATTGCCCATCCCTAATTGTCCTTGAGAAGGTGGTGGTGAGCCACCTTCTTGAACCACAGAGGGCAGTTAAAAATCAACCTCATTATTGTGGGTCTGGAGCCAGACCAGATAACGAAGGCAGATTTCCTTCCCTAAAGGGCATTAGTGAACCAGATGGGTTTTTATGACAAGCTGGTAGTTTCATGGTTACCATTACTGACACTAGCTTTTCATTCCAGATTAATTTAATTAACTGAATTTAAATTTCCCAGTTGCTGTGGTGAGACTTGAACGCATGTCTCCAGATTACAAGCTTCTGGATTACTAGCCCAGTAACGTAACCACTATGCTACCGCACCCTACTGTATGTGGGGTGCTGGCTGCAACCACTCAGCCCGGCACTCCTCTTGAGTTTCCAACACCCCGCTCCCTGGTGGTCCGGCAGGGCCCCGGTGTGCGCAGCGCTAGGCCCCTCCCCTTTAATCGGAGGAGGAGGCCTGCAATGACGCGACGCTACATGCCGCCGTGTATGACGCAGTTGCACGTAACGCCATGAAATTCACTGGTAGCGCTCCAAGGAGGGGGAGCGCTTTCCAGTAGCGCCCCACCTCCTGCTGAATTTACGGCGTTGGGGCGCTAACTTTCTCGGGGCGCTGAAATTAGCGCTCCGGCGACATTAGCGCCCCAAAGGGGGCGCCACTGAATTTTTCCCCTAATGTGTTTTAGTTGTGTCAAAAGTAATCCGTTAGCTGTGAGGCTTTGGGATTTGCTGAGAACGCAAAAGGCTCTGCATAAACCCAAGTTCATTCTTTCTTAAGACCTTACACTTCTCTGCATTCAGTTTAATCTGCCACAGTTCGATCCACTTGTTAATACTCTCTGGAGCCTCTGTAATTTCACGGCCAATTTGCCAGGCTCGACTGTGTCCTCTAGTATCATCCATGAATTTGACCAACTTATATTGCATTTCGGAATCCAGATCATTGATATTGACGAGTCCCAGCACCAATCCCTGGGATACTCTACATCTCCCTGTCTGGACATTACTCTAATACCAGTTGTCTCTTCTTCCAGTTTTATCGAAGACTTTCTGCAAGTCTCAGTATTATGGCCATTCCAATATCAACAGGAGATGACAGTTCTTCAGCAACAATCCAACCTTTTACTATATTTCCATCAGGTTAGCGGAGCGGGTGGGCGGATCGCAGGTTAGGCTGAATTGCCCCGGAAACTCGGGGCCGATTTTGGGGGGAAACAGCTTGCGACCCTAACAACACTCACAGTGATTTACAATATTTACAGTAATTGAACGGCGCAGATTTGTGGGAAATGCCGTGGAATTCCAGAGCCAAGTTCCTTTTACAATCCTTGCTCTACCGCAAATGTAATTTTCACCTGTGAATAATTTAAGGTGGGAAGACACAACATGTCTGTGCAAATCCCTGCTCCCCCTACAATTTCCCCCTTTTTATCTGGGCTCCTTTCTGATTCGGTGAACACTAGCTGATGTTAATTCAAGATAAATAATAGAAATTACAGAGCAAAAGACAAACACAGAACCTACTGTTGCAGAATGATTGAGGTTCTCTGTAGTGACGGCGCCAATTGCCCGATTAAATCTCAACATGTTCGCTTCATACATGAGGCATTTTACATAAATCAAGAGTTATTTCTGGAAGGTACAGATCAGTCAGTGTGACATCTGTTGTAGTGAGTCATTATTACATTATTTTAAGGGATCCTGTTGAGCACATCTGGAAAAGTGTAGCTTAATAAAGGACAATTGTACAATAAAGTAATTGGTAGAAGGGTTAGAGGGGAGTTGAGGAGAACTTTTTTCACCCAGAGGGTGGTGGGGGTCTAGAACTCGCTGCCTGAAAGGGTGGTAGAGGCAGAGACCCTCATCACATTTAAAAAGTACTTGGATATGCACTTGAAGTGCGGTAACCTCCAGGGCTACGGACCAAGAGCTGGAAAGTGCGATCAGGCTGGATAGCTCTTTGTCGGCCGGCACAAACACAATGGGTCTGTCGTAAGAATGAGCCTTACGCGTGGTGAACTTAAAGTAAGCTTTAATCAACTAAAAAGGTGCTACATACAAAAGAGGTCTTACTCTATGCCTCTCCAGGATCCAACTGATCAGCCCAGTATTTATCCTGGACTAATCACAGGAAGTGATGTAATAAAGTTCGAGTCACAGGAAGCTGTATTGTGTTACCACAGGGTCAAAATCCTGGAACTCCCTCCCTAACAGCACTGTGGGAGTACCTTCACCACATGGACTGCAGCGGTTCAAGAAGGCAGCTCACCACCACCTTCTCAAGGGCAACTAGGGATGGGCAATAAATGCTGGCCTCGCCTGCAACGCCCAGATCCCAGGAGCGAATTAAAAAAATGGGCCGAATGGCCTCTTTCTGTATTGTAACTTTCTATGATTCCATGAATACTGGATTAGACTCATTAATGGTTTGTCGTCAGGGAAAGGGCTCTGGAAGGTATTGGAACTGTGAATGCTGGAGAGTTATGCAGACCAACTGGTAAGTAGCATCTTAATTATAACTTCCATTGTATGCATGATATTTTATGTTAGATTATGAGGAGAGATCACATAAACTAGGCTTGTATTCCCTGGAATATAGAAGGTTAACGGGGGATTTGATTGAGGTTTTTAGGATTTTGAAAGGAATTGATAGGGTAGATAGAAAGGTTGTGGGGGAGTCTAGGACAAGGGGACATAACCTTAAAATCAGAGCCAGGCCATTCCGGAGAGAAGTTAGGAAACCTTCTTCACGCAAAGGGTGGTGGAAGTGTGGAACTCTCCCACAAAAAGCAGTAGATGCTAACTCAGTTAATAATTGTAAATCTGAGATCGATAGATTTTTGCGAGCCAAGGGTATAAAAGGATATGGAGCCAAGACGGGTGCATGGAGTTAGGACACAGATTAGATAGGATCTCATTGAATGGCAGAACAGGCTCGGGGGGCTGAATGGCCTCCACCTGTTCCTATGTTCCTATACATACTGATTATGCATTGAGTGAATGAAATGGCCATACAAGATGCCAATGGTTGATTGTATACAATCTCCCATCTGGTCTCTTTGAGCACAGAGAGCCCAGTGAGCAACAAGATGCATTTCAAGATCAGCACCCTCATCATCAGCATTGGCCACCCAGAGACACACACTCGCGAAGAGGATCGTAGCATTTCTCCAGCGCCTTTCATGACCACTGGACGTCTCAAAGTGCTTTACAGCTAATTAAGTACTTTTGAAGTGTAGTCACTGTTGTAATGTAGGAAACACAGCAGCCAATTTGCGCACAGCAAGCTCCCATAAACAGCAACGTGACAATGACCAGATAATCTGTTTTTTTTTTAGATGTTGATTGAGGGATAAATATTGGCCAGAACACCAGGGTTAAATTCCCTGCTCTTCTTTGAAATAGTGCCATTGGATCTTTTACGTCCCCCTGAGAGAGCAGACGGGGCCTCGGTTTAATGTCTCATCAAAAAGATGGCACCTTTGACAGTGCGGCACTCCCTCAGTACTGCCCCTCCGACAGTACTGCCCCTCCAACAGTGTGGCACTCCCTCAGTACTGCCCCTCCAACAGTGCAGCGCTCCCTCAGTACTGCCCCTCCGACAGTGCAGTGCTCCCTCAGTACTGCCCCTCTGACAGTGCAACGCTCCCTCAGTACTGCCCCTCCGACAGTACTGCCCCTCCGACAGTGCGGCACTCCCTCAGTACTGCCCCTCCGACAGTACTGCCCCTCCGACAGTGCGGCACTCCCTCAGTACTGCCTCTCCGACAGTGCAGTGCTCCCTCAGTACTACCCCACTGACATGCGGCGCTCCCTCAGTACTGCCCCTCCGACAGTACTGCCCCTCCAACAGTGTGGCACTCCCTCAGTACTGCCCCTCTGACAGTGCAGCGCTCCCTCAGTACTGCCCCTCTGACAGTGCAGTGCTCCCTCAGTACTGCCCCTCTGACAGTGCGGCGCTCCCTCAGTACTGCCCCTCCGACAGTACTGCCCCTCCGACAGTGCGGCACTCCCTCAGTACTGCCCCTCCGACAGTGAGGCGCTCCCTCAGTACTGCCCCTCCGACAGTGCAGTGCTCCCTCAGTACTGCCCCATCCAACAGTACAGCCCCTCTGACAGTGCAGCACTCCCTCAGTACTGCGAGAGTGGGAGGCACAGAGCACTGGTGGGGAAAGGGTCGGAGTTCTCGATTTTAGTGGAGTCCAACAGGCCTCCCCTGAGTGGGCCTTGTTGTGTCGGATGGTGGTGGCACAGGACGGCGTTTGTGTGTAAAACATCACATGCAGCGGTGTGGAGTGAAACCAGGTGAGGATGAAAGGCTGGGGACGGACCTTCTGATTAATCTCCAGACACTGGATCTGGTGATGGTTTATCCCAAAGCAGGAGAATCTAACAGCCGCTTGCCTCACGACCTCTGCCCTAGTTGTAGAACATTTCCCTGATGTGGCGGCAGATCTGAAATTATTGACCTTTGTTGAGCTGAGAAACAACAATTAGTGAACAACTGGAATCAGCAGTGAAAAGATATTAATTAATCTTAAAAAAAAACAATTTCTTCCTAAAGTAGTGTTTCGTGTTCAGTGCAATTATGTCTCAATTTATTGATTGTAATGTAATCAGCAGAGAAAGGTTAAAATGTAATTCCCCAAATTATAATATTTTAATATTCCCTAAACCGCTCGGGATGAAATCATTCTACTGATTTCAGCAAAAAATGTTTGGTTACATAACTTGATTTTCTAGTCTGACTTATGTTGTGACTGTTGGCAGCAACAACAGGCATTGTCAATGTCGGGACAATGTCACGGCAATTAAAACTGGCTCATTAGACGCTATGGCACAGAGATAGAACTGTACAGGGAAACAAGCTGGAGCCTGCGCCACACTCATCCATTAATCAGGAGCCTGTTAAGGGAAGGAGGTTCGGGAGAACAGAGGCCCTTCAAAGTGCTACTTGAAGCCTCTGGAGAAAGATCCATCGTTGCTGCGACCGGAGATTAGAATGCACTGGGTCGACTGGCCGAGCAGGTCACCGGGGAGTTAAAGCGAGGTCAATAGGTTGCATTGATCTGCAAGGGCAGTAAGTACACAAAAAAAATCCTAAATCATAATTTTTCTTGGCTAAAGTCTATTGTTAATCGTGGCCAAAGGGCCGGTCTGGAACAGTGGGTGGGTTGCCAACTCGGGGTGGACGTAATCCTGGAGGTTTGATTACCTGACGCTCGATCAACTGACGCTGAATCACTTTTTAAAATGTATTTGTTCCTGGGATGTGGGCGAGCATTTGTTGCCCATCCCTAATTGCCCCTTGAGAAGGTGGTGGTGAGCCGCCTTCTTGAACCGCTGCAGTCCGTGTGGTGAAGGCACTCCCACAGTGCTGTTAGGGAGGGAGTTCCAGGATTTTGACCCAGCGACGATGAAGGATTGGCGATATACTTCCAAGTCAGGATGGTGTGTGATTTGGAGGGGAATTTGGAGGTGGTGGTGTTCCCATGCGCCTGCTGCCCTTGTCCTTCTAGGTGGAAGAGGTCGTGGGTTTGGGAGCTGCTGTCAAAGGAGGCTTGGCGAGTTGCTGCAGTGAATGGTAGATGGTACACACTGCAGCCACGGTACGCCGGTGGTGGAGGGAGTGAATGTTTAAGGTGGTTGATGGGGTGCCAATCAAGCGGGCTGCTTTGCCCTGGATGGTGTCGAGCTTCTTGAGTCTTGTTGGAGTTGCACTCATCCAGGCAAGTGGAGAGTATTCCATCATACTCATGACTTGTGCCTTGTAGATGGTGGAAAGGCTTTGGGGAGTCAGGAGGTGAGACACTCACCGCAGAATACCCACACTCGGTCAAATGCTGCCTTGATGTCACACTCGGTCAAATGCTGCCTTGATGTCAAGGGCAGTCACTCTCACCTCATCTATGGAATTCAGCTCTTTTGTCCATGTTTGGACCAAGGCAGTAATGAGGTCTGGAGCCGAGTGGTCCTGGCAGAAACCAAACTGAGCATCGCTGAGCAGGCTATTGGTGAGTAAGTGCTGCTTGATTGCACTGTCAATGACACCTTCCATCACTTTGCTGATGATTGAGAGTTCTGACGTAGCCTCCAGTGCTTCTGATATGTCTTCCTTTTTCCTCAACCGAGGATTCCCCTCCACCATGGTTGATAGGGCCCTTGACCGTGTCCGTTCCATTTCCTGCACTTCTGCTCTCACCCCTTCCCCTCCCTCCCAGAACCACGATAGGGTTCCCCTTGTCCTCACCTTTTACCTCACCAGCTTCCACATTCAACGGATCATCCTGCGCCATTTCTGCCACCTCTAGCACGATGTCACCATCAAACACATCTTCCCTCACCTCCCCTTTCAGCATTCTGAAGGGACCGCTCCCTCCGCGACATCCTGGTCCAATCCTCTATCACCCCCAACACCCCTTCCGCTTCACCCAGCACCTTCCCGTGCAAGCGCAGGAGATGCAACACCTGCCCTTTTACCTCCTCCCTTCCCACCGTTACAGAGCCCCAAACACTCCTTCCAGGTGAAACAGCGATTTACTTGTACTTCTTGCAATTTAGTATACTGTATTCACTGCTCACGATGCGGTCTCCTCTACATTGGGGAGACCAAACGCAGATTGGGTGACCGCTTTGCGGAACACCTCCATTCAGTCCGTAAGCGTGACCCTGAGCTTCCGGTCGCCTGTCACTTTAATTCTCCGCTACACTCCCACGCAGACCTCACCGTCCTCGGCCTCTTACACTGTTCCAATGAAGCTTAACAGAAGCTCGAGGAACAGCACCTCATCTTTCGATTAGGCACTTTACAGCTTTTCCAGACTCAACATTGAGTTCAACAATTTCAGTTCGTAAACACTGCCCCCATTTTTTCGGACAGCAGGTGCTGGGAATGATTCTGTTTCTGTCATTTACATCTCCTCTAGACCCATCTTTTGTTTCTTTTCTTGTCCCATAACCATCCCCTTTTGCCTTACACCATCATCCTTTTTGTCTTTTAATCTCTCCGGCCTTCCACCCTATCACAGACCTTCCCTTTTGTTCTTTCCTCCCCTCCCCCCTTTTCTGCCTCTGTACTTGCTTAAAACCTGTTATATCTCTAACTTTTTCTAGTTCTGACGAAAGGTCATCGACCTGAAACCTTAACTCTGTTTCTCTCTCCACAGATGCTGCCTGACCCGCTGAGTATTTCCAGCATTGTCTGTTTATATAACACAGCTATTCAAGTTTTATTCACAACCCCAGTACCAGAGACAGGTCTCTGTGACCATGGCACTTTATCTGGACATAATGATTTGTTCAGTTCTCCTGTGCCACTATTTCTAATTAATGAGGGATTCAGACACTCAAAAAAAACTCGTCAAATTGGCAGATGGTGGGGAAGAGCAAAACTAGGGGCCATCAATATAAGATAGTCACCAAGAAATCCAATAGGGAATTCAGAAGAAACTTCGTTACCCAGAGAGTGGTGAGAATGTGGAACTCGCTACCACAGGGAGTGGTTGAGGTGAATAGTATATATATAGATAGATAGATATCGAATTTACAGCACAGAAACAGGCCATTTGGCCCAACTGGTCTATGCCGGTGTTTATGCTCCACATCGATGCATTTAAGGAGAAACGAGATAAAGACATGAGGGAGAAAGGAATAGAAGGGTTAATGCTGATAGGGTGAGATGAAGAGGGGTAGGAGGAGGCTCGAGTGGAGCATAAACGCCGACATAGACTGGTTGAGCTGAATGGCCTGTTTCTGTGCCGTATATCCTGTGTAATTCTATGATAAACTAGGAGGAATAGTGCAATCAGGAAGCAGCCCAGTAATTACAGAATCAGTTGGACAAACTATGTAAGTGAGCAGAGCAATTACAGATGAAACTTAATGCTGACAAGTGTAAAATGCTGTGCGCTGGAAGGAAGATTGGCTGACGTGTTTACTCCATGAACGGTGTTGCAATAGACTTTGGAATCTATCCAATCAGAGTAGAGCAGCAATCAAGAAAGCCAATCAAACGCTGAGCTCTGCAGCCAATACAGTCGAATACAAGTCGGAGGATGTCATGGTCATCTGTCCATTACTCTGGCCAGCCCACACCTTGAGTATGGTGTCCAGTTCCAAGCTCAAGGGACACAAGGGAGTTATTGAAGCCTTGGAGACGGTGCAGGGCAATGCTTGAGGTTAATCCCTAGTGGCGGGAGTTATGAGGAAGGATTGGAGAATCCTGAGCTTTCAGCCTCGCGAGGAGGTGTCTGAAAGGTGATCTTATAAAGGTAGATAAAATAGTAAATAGTATGGGAAAGGTAGGTCTGGAAATGACTTTATATTAAATTGTAAGAGTTCATTTAAGACACAATTGGATGGAGGAACTATTGAAACTTCCTGGACGGATCAATAAAGATTTCTCATCTTAGTTACGGTTTGATCTGTGAATATTTTTCTTCTTTGTCTCCTGGCCAATATTTATCCCTCAACCGACATTACTAAAACAGATGATCTGGTCATTATCACATTGCTGTTTGTGGGAGCTTGCTGTGCACAAATTGACTGCTGCGTTTCCTACATTACAACAGTGACTACACTCCAAAAGTACTTCATTGGCTGTAAAGCGCTTTGGGACGTCCTGAGGTTGTGAAAGCACTGTAGAAATGCAAGTCTTCAGGTATTTATTTAATTCTTTCTTGAATGTTGTGATGAACTTGTTTCAAAAGGCACTTGTGGTCATGAGTTCCGTATACTAATAACCCTTCGCATGAGAATATGGTCCAGAAATGAGTCCCTTACAGCCCAGACTCGCCCAAACTCAAGGGCCCGAGGATCGAAGCAAGTTTGACCTCACCAACGTTCTCAGCTCGAGCTCCCGGAGCTAGTGACATCTCCACGGGCAATGTCGGGGCAGCTGCCCCACCGGGAGTGGGGATTGGGGTGGGTCACAGGGTGAGGCCGATCACAACCTGTGGAGTCGGGAGAATTCCGCCCGGGACGTCTACAGGAAGGGCCCCACGAATTTAGCAGCGATATCACCGCCAGTGCAGACTGGGTGCTACGCACGAATTTCGACCCCGATGTCTTCTAGCCTTCCCTTTAATACCACAGGCCTTAATCTTCACAAGTCCCGATGTAGCACCTTGTGGAGCCCTTCTTGACAGTCAGATTTGTTTCTATCTGGAGTATCCCCTTTGTTCACATGCTGGATAATTTCCTTGAAGAATTCAATTAAATGAGTCAAGTTAGAGGTGCCCTTTACAAGTCCCTGCTGACTCCTCAGTTAGTCAGCGTATGGGTTGCCGTTTCCCATTTACAAATTTTAGTTTAAACTCGGGTTTTCTTACTTTTAAACAGATCCTGTGGAAAGTGTAGATTTTACAAAGACTCTGGGTTTGCCACATTCTGAAATCGGACCGCTGCTTCCTGGACATTGCTGCTCTTGCTGCCTCCCAGTTGACTCACTCTCCCGAGGGCCCGTTACTATTTCCATCCCTTTATGGTGATGTAATGAATAATCAGGATATATTCAAATCTAATTTCTGTCCTATTTACATCTCATTACTGTGCACCAGCGCACCATAAGTGTAACACTAGAGTTACATCTTATTGCTCTTTAAATGTGTCCATGTTAAATTACACCGTGTATCACACATGTAAATATGAAAGCGACAAAATTGAATTTCAGCCATTAAGTAGAAAACATGACCTTGATTTTGCAGTGTAGATAAAATGATTCATAGCAGGAACCAATAATTAGAGGGCCGATGGCTGCCTTGAATGGACTGTGTTTGCCGCAGTGTCTGATCAGACAGGGACTCAGGAACCACTTTGTCAGAGTGTTTGGCTACACTTTCATTTCAGTATCTGCTTGTTTTACAGCAGAAGTCATCAGTGCGGAATAAATTCCGAGCAATGGAAGGATATGAGGTGCAGAGTCAGCGGTTGTGTTTGTTGTCGCTCCATCTCCGAGCCACATTCCCTTTCAATAAGGCAGGAGAGCTGAATTTACCCTCGCATTGGTTTATTCCTGGTCATGGTGACTCTCTGATTGCTGTAGGTTTAGATGAAGCTTTGAGTTAATGAAGTCTGATTCATTATCCTCCGGGTTTTATGGAGCTTCTGCTGTGTTTGTGTCTGAGATCTCGCCCCAGGAGTAAAACATCGCTAATCAACAATAACATCCTCTGTGACTGTTACCATGGTGTATTTCCCCTCCTCATCCTCCTTGACCTCTCCGCAGCCTTTGACACGGTTGACCACACCATACTCCTCTACTGTCCTGCTCAGTGGTTTTACTCTTACCGATCCATTCAATTTTATCCAGTTAAACTTTGGGAAGAACAAAGTAATTGCCTTCGGACCCGCCACCGGTTCTATTCCCTCCACGCCCACTCTCTCAGGATGAACCAAACTCGGCATCCTCTTCGATCCTATTTGAGCTGAGCTTCCAACCTCAATATCCTCTCCATCACCAAGACCGCCTATTTCCACCTCTGTAACATCACCCGTTTCCGCCCGCCTCAGCCCATCTGCTGCTGAAACCCTCAATCATGCCTTTGTTACCTTCATACTTGACTATTCCAATGTTCTCTTGGCCGGCATCCCATTTTCCACCCATCGTAAACTTCTGCCTGTGTCCTAACTCGCACCTAGTCCCATTCACCCATCACCCCTGTGCTCTCTAACCTACACTGGTTCCTGGTCCTCCAATGCCTCCAATTTAAAATCCTCATCCTCATGTTTAAACCTCTTCTTGGCCTCGCCCCTCCCTATCTCTGTAACCTCCTCCAGCCCTACAACCCTCTTCCTAACTCTGCGTTCCTCCGACTCTAGCCTCTTGCGCATCTCTGACTTCCATCACCCCACCATTGGTGGCCATGTGTTCTGCTGTCTGGGCCCCAAGCTCTGGAATTCCCTCCCTAAACCTCTCCACCTCCTTTTCCTCCTTTAATTATTATTATTTAGCGTATGCAGTCTTGGCATATAATTCCAGCCACGTTAGAGCCTTGTCAGCCACCAGCATTTGGTAGTTTAGTTAATGGACATGATTTGTATTTGTCCACAAGGAGATTTGTCGTCATCATGAAGATTCGTCCAGTTCGAAAGTGGTTGAGAAAAGCCTCCAACTGCAATCTGTCCGGCTGAATCCTAGTTGGCGTTCGGAGGGTCGGAGATGATCTGGTGTTTTATGGGATCATTCCATGCTAGAGAATTGGTGAGGAAACCTCAAAGGAATCAGGAGAGGTCGGCCATATTAGGTGTCTTGATGAGAGACACGCTGTTGGAACAAATCAGAGCGAATGATTTCATCACAAAGTCTATTCACCAATTTTGTGACTGGAGAATGATGAAGATGTGGAGAAGCTCCATTGCAGACAACTGGTAACCATGGGAGGGCAGTAGGGCGCAATACGCCAGACACAAGGCGCACTGTAGTGTGCAGGCGGGTCCCCACCCGCTGAGCGTGCAGTGCCTGAGCCCAGATTGCAATATTCAGCAAAGTGCGAGAGCAGATTAGCGTAAAGTGGAAGCGTTTGCTCCCCAGGCGGAGCAGGGAAGTTTGGCGATGAGATTATTTTGACTTTCTCGGCAGTTTCCAGTAGGTGGGTTCTGTAGGTCAGTGCCTGATCGAAGGTGAACATCATGTTTAAGTTCTAACGAAAGGCCATGGACCTGAAACGTTGACTCTGTTTCTCTCTCCACAGATGCTGCCTGACCTGCTGAGTGTTTCCAGCATTTACTGTTTTTATTTCCTGTTTGAGGAGTTGGCCGTTAAGATGATAGTGAGTTCACGAGAGGCACTAGTATTGTGCAAGTGGTACTTGGATGAAGACACCAGGTCAGGCAATTCTCCGCCATAGCTTTCTAACATCAGTGAGTGTGGTTTCCAGGGAGGAGAGTCACCTGCCTGGGTAGTAAAGACACTGTCATCATCATAGCTGAATTTCCACAATCTGGAGGCAGGCAGGTCATTTACAGATTAAAAGGAGCGGAGCTGGAACCGTTCCCCAAGGAAGGCCACTGATTTGGCGTCTCCAGGACTAGCAGTCATGTGTAGTGTGAAATATCGACCTATGGGAATAAAATCACCTGTCTGGCTGGAAGATTCATTGTACTTATTAGCAGATTGACCGGGATCTGAAGATTCTCTGACTCTGCATCAATAGTTACTTCGATAAATCGATTATTCACAGGGGCTGCGACGTGAATTCATGTCCCGTTTAAGACCCTCCTTCAAACCCACCTCTGTGAGTAAGATTTTCGTCACCCCTCCTAATCCTTCTGTGGCTCGGCATCCAGTTTTTGTCTGATTATGCCTCAGTGAGAAGCCTTGGGATGTTTTTCTACATTAAAAGTGCTATCTGTATATATAGCCGCGAAGAATTCTTTCTCTAAGGGCTTGTAAACCCAGGACTGGAATGTGAACACGGTCTCCAGGCTTCCTCGTGTTGTTTCATGATAATTTTTCAGAAGAACATTTGATTTGGGGAATAACTGGCTGGAAGTAATGTTCTTAAAATCTCACTCTTCACCCCACAACTTGAAAACTACTGCGTGAAAGTCACCAATCCCTTTGTGTTTATATTTTCCCCTGTGGAATTCTGCATCTGTTTCTCTCTGTTTCAATTTAGCAATTCCCCCGGGCAATTAATAAACTCCAAACAAATTTTCTATTTTTGTTATCGGCCTTTCAGTATTTTACTTAGAGTAGAAATATTAATAATGGATTTGGGAGCCTGTTTATGGTAAGGCCAGTATTCTGCAGCAGTTTACTTACACCTCTTTCTCTTATACTTTCTCTGGGAGTAAAGTATATCACACCATCTCTTACACAAAAGCAAAATACTGCGGATGCTGGAAATCTGAAATAAAAACAGAAAATGCTGGAAATATTCAGCAGGTCAGGCAGCATCTGTGGAGAGAGAAACAGAGTTAACATTTCAGGTCGATGACCCTTAGTCAGAACTGGAAAAAGCTGGAGATGGAACAGGTTTTTGAGCAAGTGCAGGGACAGGGAAAGGGGGGAGGAGAGGAAAGAACAAAAGGGAAGGTCTGTGATAGGATGGAAGGCAGGAGAGATTAAGAAACATTAAGAAATGGTGCAAGGCAAAAGGAGATGGTAATGGGACAAGTTAAGAAACAAAAGATGGCTCTAGATGAAGTGTAAATGGCAGAATGAAAGACAGCTGCCATGGGGGAGAGAGAAAAAAAGATATAATAAATAAAATAAATGGAGAAAAAAAAGGAATGGGGCAGAGGTTATGGTCTGAAATTGTTGAACTCTGTGTTGAGTCCAGAAGGCTGTAACGTGCCTAATCAAAAGATGAGGTGCTGTTCCTCGAGCTTACGTTGAGCTTCATTGGAACAGTGTAAGAGGCCGAGGACGGTGAGGTCTGAGTGGGAGTGGAGCGGAGAATTAAAGTGACAGGCGACCGGAAGCTCGGGGTCACCCTTACGGACTGAACGGAGGTGTTCCGCAAAGCGGTCACCCAATCTGCGTTTGGTCTCCCCAATGTAGAGGAGACCGCATCGTGAGCAGCGAATACAGTATACTAAATTGCAAGAAGTACAAGTAAATGGAAGGAGTATTTGGGGCCCTGGACAGTGGGAAGGGTGGAGGTAAAAGGGCATGTGCTGCTTTTTCTGCACTTGCATGGGAAGGTGCCGGGCGAAGGGGAAGGGGTGTTGGGGGTGATAGAGGAGTGGACCAGGGTGTCTCGGAGTGAGTGGTCCCTTCGGAATGCTGAAAGGGGAGGTGAGGGGAAGATGAGTTTGGTGGTGGGATCACGCTGGAGGTGGCGGAAATGGCGGAGGATGATCCGTTGAATGTGTGGAGGCTGGTGTGGTGAAAGGTGAGGACAAGGGGAACCCTATCGTGGTTCCGGGAGGGAGAGCAAGGGCTGAGAGCAGAAGTGCAGGAAATAGAACGGACACGGTCAAGGGCCGTGTCAACCACAGTAGAGGGGAATCCTCGGTTGAGGAAAAAGGAAGACATGTCGGAAGCACTAGTATGGAAGGTGGCATCGTCAGAGCAGATGCGGCGAAGACGGAGAAACTGGGAGAATGGAATAGAGTCCTTACAGGAAGTGGGGTGGGAGGAAGTGTGGTCCAGGTAGCTGTGGGAGTCAGTGGGCTTGTAGTGAATGCTTGTACCATCTCTTCCCCTGCTGGATTTCACTGTGTCACTGCTCAGATTATTGCACAAAGGCACTTGTATCTAGGTGCAGTCACCAGAGAGCTGGCAAGTTTAAGTGGGCTCATCAACACTTTCAATCACCGTAAGCTTCAATTCTGGTTCCTGCTTTTCTGTCAAGGCGAGTGACACCTTTATGCTACCGACTGTGAATTGTCTGACAATCTGAGGCTGATTTCAAGCCAATCGCTATTTACTGAGCACTGGAACTAAGGTTTATCCATCGCCTCACTGTCCTGCACACTGTCTGGTCTCTGATTGAATTATTAAACCGCTCTCCGAGTTTGCATGGCGTAGACTAACGCGTTAGCCCTGTCTCGTATGGGTTTGTTGAACCCCTGCACCCCAGTGTTAATTTAACCAAGTTTTGTCCAAATGCAGCCCCAATTACAGTGAAACAACCAGGTGGAGACCAGAACCACTGATCTCCTGTTGGTCGGCCACTCGTCCGATTTTCAGGTGGGTCTCAATTTAAGAGGACGGTGCTCCACCCAAAACAGGAGTGGGGATAATTAAATACGCAAATCAGGATCAAAGAACCTTGTCAGGACATTTCTGTCTACCCGTGTTGTTAGCACCATTTTCACAAACAGTCAGGAGATGCCCATTCCCAGCAGTGTTTAAAGGGCTGCTGAGCTGCTCTCAGCTAAAACGTTGGAATATTTTAGCTGACATTTTGATGGCATTATATTGAGGTTTTTTAACTACTTTCAAAGTGTTGTAGAAAATTCTGAATTGTTAGAGGGGCTGCGAGCAAATTCTCTTTGTTTTTCATGTGGGGGCGGGGGAGATGGCAATTCCTCTCTGGCAAGGGGAGGAGGATAAACATATGCCTGTGTTTGAGTGGGTATATTATGCGCCCACCTGTGTTTGAGTGGGTATATTAAGAACATAAGAACATAAGAAATAGGAGCAGGAATAGGCCACTTGGCCCCTCGAGCCTGCTCCTCCATTCAATAAGATCATGGCTGATCTTGGGCTCAAAGCCACTTCTCTGCCCGCTCCCCATAACCCTTCACTCCCTTAGCTTGCAAAAATCTGTCTATCTCCACCTTAAATGTATTTAATGACCCAGCCTCCACGGCTCTCTGGGGCAGAGAATTCCACACATTTACGACCCTCTGAGAGAAGAAATTCCTCCTCATCTCAGTTCTAAAAGGGCGACCCTTTATTCTGAAACTATGCCCCCGAGTTCTAGATTTCCCCACGAGGGGAAACATCCTCTCTGCATCTTCCTTGTCGAGCCCCCTCAGTATCTTATATGTTTCAATAAGATCACCTCTCATTCTCCTAAATTCCAATGAGTATAGGCCCAACCTGCTCAACCTTTCTTCATAAGTCAACCCCCTCATCTCTGGAATTAACCTAGTGAATCGCCTCTGAACTGCCTCCAATGCAAGTATATCCTTCCTTAAATAAGGAGACCTAAAATGTACGCAGTACTCAAGGTGTGGTCTCACCAATACCCTGTACAGTTGCAGCAGGACTTCCCTGCTTTTATACTCCAACCCCCTTGCAATAAAGGCCAACATTCCATTTGCCTTTTTGATTACTTGCTGTACCTGCATGCTAACTTTTTGTGTTTCATGCACAAGGACCCCCAGGTCCCTCTGAACTGTAGCATTTTGTAATCTCTCTCCATTTAAATAATAATTTGCTTTTTTATTTTTCCTGCCAAAGTGGATACCCTCGCACTTTCCCACATTATACTCCATCTGCCAAATGTCTGCCCACTCACTTAGCCTGTCTATATCCCTTTGCAGATTCTTTGAGTCCTCTGCACAACTTGCTTTCCCACCCATCTTTGTATCATCTGCAAACTTGGCTACATTACACTCGGTCCCTTCATCCAAGTCATTAATGTAGATTGTAAATAGTTGGGGCCCCAGCACTGATCCCTGTGGCACCCCACTAGTTACCATTTGCCAACCGGAAAATGACCCATTTATCCCGACTCTCTGCTTTCTGTTGGTTAGCCAATTCTCTATCCATGTTAATATATTACCTCCAACTCCGTGAGCTCTTATCTTATGCAGTAACCTTTTATGTGGCTCCTTATCGAATGCCTTCTGGAAATCCAAATACACCACATCCACTGGCTCACCCTTGTCCACCCTGCTCGTTACATCCTCAAAGAACTCCAGCAAATTTGTTAAACATGATTTCCCTTTCATAAAATTTTGTTTATTATGCGCCCGCCTGTGTTTGAGTGAGTATATTATGTGCCCGCCTGTGTTTGAGTGAGTATATTATGTGCCCGCCTGTGTTTGAGTGAGTATATTATGTGCCCGCCTGTGTTTGAGTGAGTATATTATGCGCCCGCCTGTGTTTGAGTGGGTATATTATGCGCCCGCCTGTGTTTGAGTGAGTATATTATGCGCCCGCCTGTGTTTGAGTGAGTATATTATGTGCCCGCCTGTGTTTGAGTGAGTATATTATGTGCCCGCCTGTGTTTGAGTGAGTATATTATGTGCCCGCCTGTGTTTGAGTGAGTATATTATGTGCCCGCCTGTGTTTGAGTGAGTATATTATGCGCCCGCCTGTGTTTGAGTGAGTATATTATGTGCCCGCCTGTGTTTGAGTGAGTATATTATGTGCCCGCCTGTGTTTGAGTGAGTATATTATGTGCCCGCCTGTGTTTGAGTGAGTATATTATGTGCCCGCCTGTGTTTGAGTGAGTATATTATGCGCCCGCCTGTGTTTGAGTGAGTATATTATGCGCCCGCCTGTGTTTGAGTGAGTATATTATGTGCCCGCCTGTGTTTGAGTGGGTATATTATGTGCCCGCCTGTGTTTGAGTGGGTATATTATGTGCCCGCCTGTGTTTGAGTGGGTATATTATGTACCCGCCTGTGTTTGAGTGAGTATATTATGGGCCCGCCTGTGTTTGAGTGGGTATATTATGGGCCGAGAATGCCAGAGGACACTGAACCAGCAGAACAGCAGTTGCCCAATTTCCTGTCCCAGTTACACTGTTTCCTTCCCCAACACATGAGAAAATTGAGGGGCCGTGTGTAGAAAGTCTCTGAGCGTTGCCAGCACTTCATGGCCCCAATGGGTCCGACGTTACTCAGCAGGTTCTGTGCGAAACGCACAATATCATTAACTCCCGACGTCCCTTTGAACTCCAGCAATAACAATGCTGATCTCTGGAGCCTGAATCATCTCTCTTGGGATTTCTCCATATTTTTGTCAGTTGGTGTAACCGAGAAACAGTTATTTCAGTCGGAACAGTGACCCAGTTACTGGTGCACCTTGGCTCAAACATGTACACACAATGTAAGTCTGTCTGTGAGTGTCTCCAGGGTAAAGCACAGAATCCAGAGATTGGTCGAGGCCGGGAATTGGCGCGAAATCGTCATCGCGTTGATGACATCAGCGAGAGGCCAGTGCCAGATTGGGCCGTGGCCTGATTTTAATACGAGGAGCCCGGTAAGCTGCCAGAGGTCCTCATGCTGTTTATTGTCCACTCGCTGATTGGCAGGGGATGGAAATCGGGCATCAGTGATGCCATTTAAAGGCAGCCTCTTAAAGGGGAGGTGTGCTTTGGCTCCAATTCTCCAACCGCAGGTGTTGGTGAATGAGGTCACCGGGAGGAGGGAGTGACTATTGCCTACTGATGGCGGTAGACTGTGAGGTCAAGTCTCAAGACAACAGTGGCCAGAAGTGACAGAGCAGGCGAATGTCAGCACCTGGCTGCACTGCCGGAAGAAATTCAATGATCTCACTAGAGCTGCTCAGGTAAGACTCCTGCTCACATCTCTCACACGCTCTCTTTTTTTAATCATTCATCAGATTTGGGCGTCGCTGGCAAGGCCGGCATTTATTGCCCATCACTAGTTGCACTTGAGAAGGTGGTGGTGAGCTGCCATCTTGAACTGCTGCAGTCCGTGTGGTGAAGATGCTCCCACAGTGCTGTTAGGGAGGGAGTTCCAGGATTTTGACCCAGTGACGATGAAGGAATGACGATATATTTCCAAGTTAGGATGGTGTGTGACTTGGAGGGGCTCTTGGAGGTGGTGGTGTTCCCATGCACCTGCTGCCCTTGTCCTTCAAGGTGGAAGAGGTCGCAGGTTTGGGAGGTGCTGCTGAAGAAGCCTTGGCAAGTTGCTGCAGTGCATCTTGTAGATGGTACACACTGCAGCCACGGAATGCCGGTGGTGGAGGGAGTGAATGTTTAAGGTGGTGGATGGGGTGCCAATCAAGCGGGCTGCTTTGTCCTGGATGGTGTCAGGCTTCTTGAGTGTTGTTAGAGCTGCACTCATCCAGGCAAGTGGAGAGTATTCCATCACACTCCTCACTTGTGCCTTGTAGATGGTGGAAAGGCTTTGGGGAGTCAGGAGGCGAGACACTCACCGCAGAATACCCAGCCTCTGACCTGCTTTTGTTGCCACAGTATTTGTGTGGCTGGTCCAGTTAAGTTTCTGGTCAATGGTGACCCCCCAGATGTTGATGGTGGGGGATTTGGTGATGGTAATGCCATTGAATGTCAAGGGGCTGTGGTTAGACACTCACTTGTTGGAGATAGTCATTGCCTGGCATTTGTGTGGCGCGAATGTTACCTGCCACTTATCAGCCCAAGCCTGAATGTTGTCCAGGTCTTGTTGCATGCGGGCATAGACTGCTTCATTATCTGAGGAGTTGCGAATGGCACTGAACACTGTGCAGTCATCAGTGAACATCCCCATTTCTGACCTTATGTTGGAGGGAAGGTCATTAATGAAGCAGCTGAAGATGGTTGGGCCTAGGACACTGTCCTGAGGAACTCCTGCAGCGATGTCCTGGGGCTGTGATGATTGACCTCCAACCACCACAACCATCTTCCTTTGTGCTAGGTATGACTCCAGCCAGTGGAGAGTTTCCCCCCCGATTCCCATTGACCAGTTTTACTGGGGCTCCTTGATGCCACACTCGGTCAAATGCTGCCTTGATGTCAAGGGCAGTCACTCTCACCTCACCTCTGGAATTCAGTTCCTTTGTCCATATTCCTTTCTCCTTATTCCTGGACTACTTGTAGCCCCAACGCTCACTGCCCTACCCCACTTCCCATCGCTCTCCTTCCACAGCAGCACACTTCACTCTGACACACTCTGCTCCTGCTCACACTCGCTCCCCTCATCCCTCACTTCCTCACACCTCTGCCATCTTTCATGCACTAGCAACACTATTCTACCCTGACAGCCACATCTTCAGAAATTTCACCAGCCCACACAGTAACTCCCTCACTCTCTTCTTGCGGGAAAATGAAACCCAACAACCTATTTTAATGACCTCAGTACTCGATACAGGTAACCTCTCAGGACGACTAAAAGTCACTCAAACCAATATGGTGGCTGATTGATTTCCCAGGAGATTGGAGCAGGATTTCGCTGTCTGAAATTCATCCCGGACACACGTTTAGAGTCCAGAAACTGGACACAAGGTTCGGTTTCTGTCCTGAGATTTCCTTGTTGCTGAAAACCAGTTTTAGAGCATTTTTGTTTGAACAAACCAGTGGCTCCAACCAGGCTTCAGGTCCTTACCCCTTTCCTCAGTGTACAGTTACTGGCCAAGGGCAGTAATAGAGGATGGACCAGCTGAATTACCAAAACATTATCCCATTTGAGATCACTTTACCAGCTGCCGCAGTTGGAGCAGAACTTGGTTTGCAGCATTTTCCACAATCATTAATCTTGTCATCCCACTAAACAGCCTTTTTGACCTTGGCCTCGAATGTGCTTGTGCTGTTCTTCGATGAGCTGTGAGTTGCTGTGCGCAGATCCATCTTGACAGATAGCACAGTTCATTTTTGTTTAAACTCACCCACTTCCATTCTTGTAGTGTGTGGTTTCCCTCTTAGGCCACTGATTGAGATTTTAATCCCTTTCACCTGCATAAAGATTCTGGAGCTCCATGTCTTTCTCCATTATCTTCATTATGAAGACCAGCAGCTGCTGTACAGGGACTCCGAAAGGCACTTTGTGACTATTTACTTCTCACTGGTTGCAATCTTGCTGCCATTTCAGGTTTTCCCCATGTGTGACCTGGATATTTCTGATTTTAAGCTTAGATTTGATTTTAGCGTATTTTATTGGGACCGAATGAGTGAAGTCGGTCCTGTCTCACTGATCTTTAACATGTCTAAGCCGTATGTGTGGTAATCCAATGGTGACATTACCTTCATGATGCACGTGACTAGAATGATACAGCATAGAAGGAGGCCATTCGGCTCATCGTGCCTGTGCTGGCTCTTTGAAAGAGCTCTCCAATTAGTCCCACTCCCCCCTGCTCTTTCCCCATAGTCCTGCAGATTTCTCCTTTTCAAGTATTTATCCAATTCCCTTTTGAAAGTTACTATTGAATCTGCTTCCACCGCCCTTTCAGGCAGCGCATTCCAGATCACAACAACTCACTGTGTAAAAAAAATCTCCTCATCTCCCCTCTGGTTCTTTTGACTATCCTTCACTCCACTGTATTTTACAATGAGCGTGCTGCTATGGAAATCAAGATGTCTTCACTGTGATTAGACCAATACTGTTCATTATGGGACGTCACCACAAGCTGTAAGGGGTCATTTTCTGACATTATTTCTTCTGGTTGTGGAAATTGGAAACATTGACACTTGTTGCGCCCACCTGAATCTCGAACCTGCTGAACGCTGAGGCTCCTTGCTAAAAGCGCAACCTCAGAAAACTACACCTAATGTGTTTATATCTCACTTTTTTGAGGGCGAGAGACTAGGAACTGTGGAGGAGCCGAGAGATTTGGGTGTCCAGGATCACACATCACTAACAGCTAGTGCACAGTAATCAACAAGGCTGATGGAATTTTTTTTTAAATTCGTTTTTATGAGATGTGGGCGTCGCTGGCAAGGCCAGCATTTATTGCCCATCCCTCATTGCCCTTGAGAAGGTGATGGTGAGCCGCCGCCTTGAACCGCTGCAGTCCGTGTGGTGAAGGTAGTCCCACAGTGCTGTTAGGGAGGGAGTTCCAGGCCAGTGACGATGAAGGATCGGCGATATACTTCTAAGTCAGGATGGTGTGTGACTTGGAGGGGAACTTGGAGGTGATGGTGTTCCCATGCGCCTGCTGCCCTTATCCTTCTAGGTGGAAGAGGTCACAGGTTTGGGAGGTGTTGCCGAAGAAGCCTTGGCGAGTTGCTGCAGTGCATCTTGTAGATGGTACAAACTGCAGCCACGGTACGCCAGTGATGGAGGGAGTGAATGTTTAAGGTGGTGGATGGGGTGTCAATCAAGCGGGCTGCTTTGTCCTGGATTGTGTCGAGCTTCTTGAGTGTTGTTGGAGCTGTACTCATCCAGGCAAGTGGAGAGTATTCCATCACACTCCTTACTTGTGTCTTGTAAATGGTGGAAAGGCTTTGGGAGTCAGAAAGTGAGACACTCGCTGCAGAATACCGAGCCTCTGGCCTGCTTTTGTTGCCACAGTATTTGTGTGGCTGGTCCAGTTAAGTTTCTGGTCAATGGTGACCCCCAGGATGTTGATGGTGGGGGATTCGGTGATGGTAATGCCATTGAATGTCAAGGGGCGGTGGTTAGACTCTCGCTTGTTGGAGATAGTCATTGCCTGGCACTTCTGTGGCGTGAATGTTACCTGCCACTTATCAGCCCAAGCCTGAACGTCGTCAAGGTCTTGTTGCATACGGGCATGGACTGCTTCATTATCTGAGGAGTTGTGAATGGCACTGAACACTGTGCAGTCATCAGCAAACATCCCTATTTCTGACCTTATGTTGGAGGGAAGGTCATTGATGAAGCAGCTGAAGATGGTTGGGCCTAGGACACTGCCCTGAGGAACTCCTGCAACGATGTCCTGGGGCTGTGATGATTGACCTTCAATCACCACAACCATCTTCCTTTGTGCTAAGTATGACTCCAGCCAGTGGAGAGTTTTCCCCCCGATTCCCATTGACTTCAGTTTTACTAGAGCTCCTTCATGCCACACTCGGTCAAATGCTGCCTTGATGTCAAGGGCAGTCACTCTCACCTCACCTCTGGAATTCTGCTCCATGTTTGGACCAAGGCTGTAATGAGATCGGGAGCCGAGTGGTCTTGGTGGAACCCAAACTGGGCATCAGTGAGCAGGTTATTGGTGAGTAAGTGCCGCTTGATAGCACTGTCAATGACACCTTCCATCACTTTGCTGATGATTGAGAGTAGACTGGTGGGGCGGTAATTGGCTGGATTGGATTTGTCCTGCTTTTTGTGGACAGGACATACCTGGGCAGTTTTCCACATTGGTGGATAGTTGCCAGTGTTGTCGCTGTACTGGAACAGCTTGGCTCGAGGCGCGGCTAGTTCTAGAGCACAAGTCTTCATCACGATAGCTGGGATGTTGTCGGGGCCCATAGCCTTTGCTGTATCCAGTGGAGTGAATCGAATTGGCTGAAGACTGGCTTCTGTGGTGGTGGGAACCTCAGGAGGAGGCCGATATGGATCATCCACTCGGCACTTCTGGCTGAAGATGGTTGTAAACGCTTCAGCCTTGTCTTTTGCACTCACGTGCTGGGCTCCACCATCATTGAGGATGGGGATATTATTGGAGCCTCCTCCTCCCGTTAGTTGTTTAATGGTCCACCACTATTCACGACTGGATGTGGCAGGACTGCAGAACTTTGATCTGATCCGTTGATTGTGGGATCGCTTAGCCCTGTCTATAGCATGCTGCTTCCGCTTTTTAGCATGCATGTAGTCCTGTGTTGCAGCTTCCCCAGGTTGGCACCTCATTTTTAGGTACGCCTGGTGCTGCTCCCGGCATGCTCTTCTACACTCCTTATTGAACCAGGGTTGGTCCCCTGGCTTGATGGTGATGGTAGAGTGAGGGATATACCGGGCCATGAGGTTACAGATTGTGGTGGAATACAATTCTGCTGCTGCTGATGGCCCACAGCGCCTCATGGATGCCCAGTTTTGAGCTGCTAGATCTGTTCTGAATCTATCCCATTTAGCACGATGGTAGTGCCACACAACACGATGGAGGGTATCCTCAGTGTGAAGACGGGACTTCGTCTCCATAATGACTGTGCGGTGGTCACTGCTACCAATACTGTCATAGACAGATGTTGGCTTTTATCTCAAGGGGGCTGGAATACAAAGGGGAGGAATGCTTTAGTTGTACAGAGCTCTGGTCAGACCCCATCTGGAGTAACTGCGTTCAGTTCTGGGCCCCGCTCCTCAGGAAGGATGTATTGACCTTGGAGGGGGAGCAGCGCAGATTCACCAGAATGATACTGGGACTAAAAGGGTTAAGCTAGGAGGACAGGTTGCACAGACTAGGCTTGTATTCCCTGTACTTTAGAAGATTAAGGGGTGATCTAATTGAGGTATTAAGATGATTAAAGGAGTTGATGGGGTAGATAGAGAGAAACTATTTCCTCTGGTGGGGGGAGTCCAGAACAAGGGGGCAGAACCTTAAAATTAGAGCCAGGCCGTTCAGGAGTAATGTCAGGAAGCACTTCCTCACACAAAGGGGAGTGCAAATCTGTAAGTCTCTTCCCAAAAGGCGGTGGGTATTGGGGCTCAACTGAAGCTTTCAAGACAGAGATCAATGGATTTTTTAATTAAATAACGGTATCGAGGGATATGGAACAAAGACGGGTCAATGGAGTTGAGCTACAGATCAGCCATAATCTAATTGAATGGCGGAACAGGCTCAAGGGACTGAATGACCTCTTCCTGCTCCGATGTTCTTACCTGTTCAGAAAATTTAGGACTAAGAGTAATCAACTTATGGAATGGAATCTCAGTATGATTAAAACAAATAATATTTATATAGTATGTTACGTTGCTTGTCAAGGACCCAAAGCCCTTTAATAAATTCTGTTGAAGTGGAGTGAGTGATATTACACAGCTAAACGTGGCAGCCGATTTGTGTGTAGCAAGAAGCTACAGAAAACAGTTGGATGCATGGCCAGGTTTTGATTAGAACAGCTCTACTCTTCATGTAGTGCATCATGGCATTGCTAACATCCACCTCAACCACCGCAGCAAGCAGATGGGATTCTGATTCAACATCTCATCTGAAGCATAGCGATCCTGACAATGCAGCACTCCCTCGCCTGTGCGTTAAAGTGTCAGTCTGGGTGATATCCCTAGCTGTGAACCCACAATCTTTGCCTCACAGGTATGATACTACCAACTGGGGCAAAGCCAACATTAAAGGGGAATGGAAGCAAACATCCTGGAATCTTTTAAGAAACTGTTGTGTTCTGCAATGGAGTGACCGTGGACTCTGGCTGGATGAACTAAGATGGATGGAATGGTCTTCCTCAACCCTATCTATCTTGTGCTCTTGTCAGTTACTGTCTCCTCCAACCTCAAACGGAGCTCCAACAACTTCTCATCACTAACGCTGCCTCCAAGGAGGTCGATTTCCTCTTTCATGGTAAACTCCTTTTTCTGCTCAACAGTTTCCGACTCTCAATAAAGCCCGAGGTTGATCAATACTCGAATCCTGCTCCTGTACCTGGACAGGCACTTCTTTAGTTCCTGTTTCTATGTTTTTATACTTATCGAGATGAGGGATGTTGGTGCTGGGGAATGGCCCACTCCCCTCCTGTCACATCAAACACTTCCAACTCACATATAAAACATGGCCAGACACAGAATAAAACTCCCTCTACTCTGCCCCAACATGCCTCAGGCCGAACTGCAGAAGAGTTGCTTCCTACTGCAAGAGTGCAGCATTTTCCATTTCCCACCCATCCTGCGGCCTCTCTGAGTGAGATTGACAATTAGTGCCAAATTCGCGAAAGCTGTGTGCTCATGCCATTAGGAACTAGATTGAGGTTTCAAACTAATTTCACTGCCTGCCTCTCTTCTGCAGCTATGTTCGCGGCCGGGTGGCCCTGGAGATGGAGCACGTGGCCTTCCGGGACAGGTGGGTGCTGCGGGGACTGGAGTGCATCATCTCACGGGCCGATGAAATTTTAATTTGATTTGATTATTTGAAGGTCCCTTAAGTTAATGGGTTTAACAAAAGATGTCAAACTAATTTCACTGAGTCAGTCAGCAGAGCGAAGAGATTTCCATCAGATCAGTGAGGGGCTCTCCTCACCTGCCTTTATTGTCCAATTGTTAATCAGCCTCTCAACTCGAGCCTTCAAATGCTCTGACATTGTTCTATTTGATCAACTCTGCAATGCTCATCACTCCTCTGCACTTTTTTCTCTTGAGTTTCTAAGCTTGGAATGAGTCATCCTACACATTCCTTCTCCTCCTTACATCCCAAGTATATTGAAAGAAAAGGGTTAGTTTTAACCCACCACGCCTGTTGGGAATGGGACAGGCGGGCGGTTAGATTCGTGCTGCCATCTGAACCGTGCAGTTTTCCGAGTCGGTCGAGGTGCCCACCAGAGGCGGGCGGGGTCTCATGCATTTATGCATTTATGTAAATCAGGGTCCCAGGATACAACAAGGACCCAGATACTCAGAAAGACCTAGAAGAAAGAGAAAAGGGTCAAGAGTTAGGATGGCAGATCGAAACTGGACACGAGGAGGTGACAATCTTGAGAATTCAGCTTGAAGTTGTGAAGCTTGTTGAATATTCGCTGGAGTGAATGAAGGATTGAAGTAATATGTTGATATTATGCTCAGATAATCCGCCACCTTCGCTTTCCCTGATGCTCATACATTTGCCCAGACCAAAGATCTCCTGGGCTTCGTTGAGTGAGTCTATGATGGTAAGTACTGCTCCTCTGGTCCAGCTCCTCTCCTTTAAATGATGTGCTGAGTTGGCCTGCAGGAAGAGAGGAGGAGGGTTAGTGAGTGTGTGTTGAGAAGGTGAGTGGAGAAAGATGTTTGGGGCTTGTCCATATCGTGCATGTGCTCAGAGGTGGATAAGAAGCCAGATGGAATGGGGAGAAGATGAATGAAAAGTCAAGTTTTTTAAAATATTAATTCTTGGGATGAGGGTGTTGTGGACAGGATTAGCAATTATTGCAAATCCCTATCAACCAAAACATGGGAGTTGACAACTCACCAGGTCCGAATACTCTACACTCCTGAATAGTTGAAAGAAGAAAGTAGAGGTACTAACCATCGTTTTCCAAATTCTATGAGAACAGGAATTATACCAAAGGACTGAAGTGTGACAAAAAGGAGAAAGGGTTAAGCTAGATAATGATAGACCAATTAGCCTCACATTGATTGTGGGAAAACTGCTAGTAGCTAGTCATGTCCACTTGGGATCTGTGTCTGACGTCTCTCATTCTCCAAATGCATAAATGATTTGAACAGTGGCTTAGAAGAAATTATATCAAAATTTGTTGCCAATAACAAATTAAGGGGCATTGCAGCCTACAAGGAATAATTGAGCAGGTATGTGGCAAATACAGTTCAAAGTAGATAAATGTGAAGATAATGAGGGATGAACTCAGCAATATGATTAGCAGCGTAAAGAAAGAGGTTAGAAGAGGTGTTTTTTTAATCATGGAAAGGGATATTGGAATATGGGAGGCTTTACCACAAGGGCAGAGTCATTCACAACACCAGTGAACTAGATGAAAAATATTCAAGTGTACAAAGAATAAACAAGTAACTAGGGGTTAGAGTAGATCGTTTGGACAGTTCAGATACAGAGCCAGCTGTGGCATAAACATGATGGGCTGAATGGCCCCCTTTTGTGCTGAGATTTGTACGATTCTGATGAATGGGGGTTGGGTGATCTGTGGACTACACAAGAGGTGTCTATTCCAGCCCAGAAGGGGAAACTGAGAAGCTGTGTTGGGACAGGACTGAAAGTAGGAGATGGCGGAGCCACAGAGGAGAGGCAGCAGAGAGTAGAACAACAACAACAACTTGTATTTACATAGCACCTTTAATGTAGTAAAATGTCCCAAGGTGCTTCACAGGAGTGTTATCAGACAAAATTTGACACTGAGCCACATCAGGAGATATTAGGGCAGGTGACCAAAAGCTTGGTAAAAGAGGTACGTTTTAAGGAGCATCTTAAAGGAGGAAAGAGAGGTAGAGAAGCGGAGAGGTTTGGGCAGGGAATTCCAGAGATTAGGGCCCAGGCAACAGAAGGCACGGCCACCAAAGGTGGAGCGATTATAATCAGGGATGCTCAAGAGGGCAGAATTAGAGCAGCGCAGATATCTCGGGGGGTGGGGGGGGGGGGGGGGGGTTGTGGGGCTGGAGGAGATTACAGAGATAGGGAGGAGCGAGGCCATGGAGGGATTTGAAAACAAGGATGAGAATTTTAAAATCGAAGCATTGCTTAACCGGAAGCCAATGTAGGTCAGCGAGCACAGGGGTGATGGGTGAACAGTAGTTGACAGTGTCAAAGGTGACAGAGAGATTGAGTAAGAAAGACAGCTAATCATTGATGGTGCCACATATGTCTTATTGGTGACTGTGAGTAGGCTGGTCTCAGTGCTCTAGCCAGATTGGAAGCCAAATTGCAAGAACTCAAAAGGAAGTGGGGAGAGATAAGAGAGTGTAAATCTGTAAATGAGAATGTGACCTTCAATAACACATGAGCAAATACTCCTGCACTACATAATCGACATCATTCCTGATATAGTATGTGCTTTGCTAAAGAGATGTATGTATTTAATTATATAGCATATTTGAAGAATTCCTTAACAAAACAAGAACATAGGAATAATGATATGGCCTTATATGATCTTTCTTAACATATACGTTTCACCTTACCATTACAAGTATTATCCAATGTATTAGCCACTAGCTACATCTGCAATCCAGATGTGACTAATTGCATTTTTGATTAGCAAATAAAAATTGCGCAATAGACCCCATGATCTCAATACATGTGTTCGCACCGTGTGTGCATGTGAACTTGAATCTTTGAGTGTTAGTTGGTAAAATGCTAAGATGGAAAGCCGAGTGTGCAAGGTTTTTGCCCGTGTGCGCTTTACTTTGGTTACCACTTATCTGCTGAAACAGTGTGTAACATGGGTGAAGACGCCGGATTTCAAGAAACCCAATGATCTGTCCCTGATTTAATTTCATATTAATGGAAACAGACTGTGAAAGGGATATAGATAGGTTAAGTGAGTGGGCAAAAATTTGGCAGATGGAGTATAATGTGGGAAAATATGCGGTTATCCACTTTGGAAGGAAGAATGAAAAAGCAAATTATTATTTAAATGGAGTGAGACTACAATATGCTGCGGTACAAAGGGATCTGGGTGTCATCGTACATAAACACAAAAAGTTAGCATGCAGGTACAGCAAGTAATTAGGAAGGCTAATGGAATGTTGGCCTTTATTGCAAGGAGTATGGAGTATAAAAGTAGGGAGGTTTTGATGCAACTTTACAGGGTGCTGGTGAGACCGCACCTGGAGTACTGCGTACAGTTTTGGTCTCCATATTTAAGGAAGGATATATTTGCATTGGAGGCAGTGCAGAGAAGGTTCACTAGGTTGATTCATGGGATGAAGGGGTTGATGTATGAAGAAAGGTTGAGCAGGTTGGGGCTCTACTCATTGGAGTTTAGAAGAATGAGAGGTGATCTTATTGAAACATATAAGATTCTGAGGGGGATTGACAGGGTAGATGCTGAGAGGATGTTTCCCCTAGTGGGGGTATCTAGAACTAGGGGGCATAATTTCAGAATAAGGGGTCGCCCATTTAAGACGGAGATGAGAAGGAATTTCTTCTCTCAGAAGGTCGTGAATCTTTGGAATTCTCTACCCCGGAGAGCTGTGGAGGCGGAGTCACTGAATATATTCAAGGCGGAGATTGACAGACATTTGAACTACAAGGGAGTCAAGGGGTATGGGGAGAGAGCAGGAAAGTGGAGTTGAGGTCAATGATCAGCCATGATCTTATTGAATGGCGGAGCAGGCTCGAGGGGCCGAATGGCGGAGCAGGCTCGAGGGGCCGAATGGCGGAGCAGGCTCGAGGGGCCGAATGGCGGAGCAGGCTCGAGGGGCCGAATGGCGGAGCAGGCTCGAGGGGCCGAATGGCCTACTCCTGCTCCTGTTTCTTTTGTTCTCATAAAATGTTGGGACCTTTGATTCTTCAGTTCGTTTTGGCAAATAAAGACACACGGGGGGGTGAGATACAAATTTGAATGAAGTCACTTTATTTTAAGGTGTGTTATTTCACTGTAGATGAACATTACAATAACCTCTATATAAATGGCATGCAGTGATGTCACAGCTGCTAAAATCAACACAATATTCAGTCATAAAGTCTTTATTTATGTTACTACTAGGACAGCACGGCATGCTCGTAGTCTGAAGCAGGACAGAATCCGTCACATTACAAAACTCACCAATTCACACAAAACACACAAAAGCTCTGAAGAATCACGAGAAGCACCAATAGGATGTGCCTAAAACGTTTCAATGGAACGAATGAAACTTTTAAAAGGCTTGTTGATGGACAGCGAGTAAAGCAATTGAAGATGTCTCGGACATTTAAATTCAGGGCATACCAAAAGTTGGAGCCACAGTATAACCTTAACTCTTATCCGTAAAGTGAATGTGGTGAGCATGTTTCTGTAAAGTGAATGTGGTGAGCATGTTTCTGTAAAGTGAATGTGGTGAGCATGTTTCTGTAAAGTGAATGTGGTGAGCATGTTTCTGTAAAGTGAATGTGGTGAGCATGTTTCTGTAAAGTGAATGTGGTGAGCATGTTTCTGTAAAGTGAATGTGGTGAGCATGTTTCTGTAAAGTGAATGTGGTGAGCATGTTTCTGTAAAGTGAATGTGGTGAGCATGTTTCTGTAAAGTGAATGTGGTGAGCATGTTTCTGTAAAGTGAATGTGGTGAGCATGTTTCTGTAAAGTGAATGTGGTGAGCATGTTTCTGTAAAGTGAATGTGGTGAGCATGTTTCTGTAAAGTGAATGTGGTGAGCATGTTTCTGTAAAGTGAATGTGGTGAGCATGTTTCTGTAAAGTGAATGTGGTGAGCATGTTTCTGTAAAGTGAATGTGGTGAGCATGTTTCTGTAAAGTGAATGCGGTGAGCATGTTTCTGTAAAGTGAATGTGGTGAGCATGTTTCTGTAAAGTGAATGTGGTGAGCATGTTTCTGTAAAGTGAATGTGGTGAGCATGTTTCTGTGTAGACAAGACTGAAACCAGAATGAGGAACGGTAACAGCGTCACTGAAAGACAACAAATAACTTGGAACAAATCAGTTTTTCACACAGACTAGTATTATTAATAGATATATTGCAGTCTCATGTTTATATTGGCTTGGCAGTCTATAATTACATTTTAAACTCTTCAATATTTGATGTTTGCATCATTTTTGGCAGTTCAATACTTTGTCGTTTTTTTATTGGCTTATAACCTGGTTTCCCAAATGGGCTTTTAGCGTTGGATTTTTTAAGAAGAAAATTACCAGGCAGGTAATACAAATGACACCAAAGAATGAGGCCATTAAAAAACGTCTAATTATATTTTACTATATTTGAGAGAACTATGGTGCTGGTCAGTACTAATCTTCAAATAAAATTCAATAGCATTCTCCCACTGGAACAATATCTGCCTTAGATTGTTGGAGTCAAGGTGCTGGACATTACCGGGAATTTCCGATCACCGCCGTTACTTGGCCAGAAATGTAAAGATAATTTCCACCGCACTTCTGGCCAAGTAACGCCAGCGGAGCGGGAAGAGCTCCAGGAATTTCCCGGCCATCGGGGTAATTTTAACCTCACCGGGCGGGAATCTCAGGGGATCGGGTGGAACTCCGGGTTTTACGCGCCGCCCGATATTGCTCTACACTGACTTCCATCGGACGGAGGGTGAAAACAGTGTCGCTCCCGATCTCGTCAGTTTCCCGATGAGCGCGTTAGAATAAAATCGCCCCATTGTGTCCCCTTTTATAATGAAGTAGAATATTATTGCATCGGTTGCTGCCTCAGTCACAAATATAATCACATTGCATGATGGCTGGAAATTTACAATTCAGCATGTTGCCTGTCCTGGGTCAATGTGTCTGCTGGAAACTCTTGATGTGTTTCAGTGTTTTGGGAGTAAATATTTAAGACTGCCAAGCCTACGTTATGGCTTTCTCTGTTGAAATATGTGGAGTTTTTCAATCATTGTCAAATGAAATTAGCTTTTTTCTCTTCATAGCGGGGTCTTGCTTTTATTCTACAGAAAGGCTGAGAGTAAAATAATCTCAAGAACACACTCGACCATTCGGCAAGATATCGAAACACAAGAACCCATACCTGAGATAAACTGGTTCCTTTTCATTGCGGTCAATATCAACTTGGTGTCAAACTAGCAAACCTGATAAATCATAATTATGGAGCAAATTGTTCTTTGGTTTAATTGAAACTGAAACACAACCTAGGTTCTCGGCTTAAAGAAATCATATTTTAACTCTTTAATTTGAATGAAAACATTTTCACTTGTTTTGTGAGGAAAAATCTGTGACGATGGCCTAAAACAGGGAGGAGAGGGGGAGGGGTGGGTTGGAAAGGGATGGAGAGGGGAGTGGGGGGAGGGGTGGTGGGGGGTTGGGGGGAGGGGGCGGGGTGGTGGGTGAGGGGGAAAGGGGGAGGGGTGGGGTGGAAAGGGATGGAGAGGGCCAGGGAATGGGAGGGGAAGAGGGGCAGGGAGTGGGGGGAGGGGATGTAGAGCGAGGGGGAGGGGAGGGTTGGTAGGGGGGAGGGGGAGGGGTGGTGGGGGGAAGGGGGAGGGGGGGGGGGAGGGGGAGGGGGGGAGGGGGAGGGTGGTGGGGGGGAGGGGGGAGGGGTGGTGGGGGGGAGGGGGAGGGGTGGTGGGGGTTAGGGGGAGGGGTGGTGGGTAATGTATGGGTTGGAGGTAAAGTAACAATTCTGCAAACATTGTCCACTGCAGGGTCTTTACTCAAATATAAAATGCTGTCAATATTCTGACCGTCCTGGTGAATAGTTACACAGAAATACTTGCAGTTCAGCAGGAAACCCAGTGTTTTGACTTTTCCCTAAGAAGTGTAAAATATGGCTCTTCGTATCCTGCATAATTCCACTGTGAATAGGACACACGTGCTTTTTAACTCCAAGGCCAGTCTACACTCTTCACTACCTTCAACTCCACAGTGAACACAAGTCTGGGAGAAATATGGCGTTCAGTCCAGCAAAATATTTCCAAATACCAACAAGTTATCCCTGGTTGGTAGAATGAATATTTAACTAGTAATATCAGCTGGCATGTTATGAGGAAAATACAGTACTCAAGATATAGTGGTTTTAACTACTGAAGCAGGTCATAATATCCATCAAATGACAAGAATTCTCCACATTACCTGGGATTTCACAGTGATAATTTGCATGGGATAGTCCCATATCCAGCAATATGATCTATTCCTCATATCAATTTTAAATGGCTTAATTTTGTATATATTTTTTTTAACTATTTACAATTCTGACAGGTTTTAATACATATTGTGACAAACACCAGATACCTAATCTGTGACAAATGAGACACGGTAACATCCTGTAAAAATAGCTGAGCTGATAGCAATGGGACCTGGCTACGACATTCCAGTTTACACCACAAGTTATTGCCCTGGGTTTATTTTACACTGGTCATATGGCTGTGAAAAGGGAAGCACAGGGCCAGCTGGTTCCCAGCTTCAATACTTCCACACAACTGAAAGTTTGCAGCCTGAATTCTATCAGGTGAAGATTAGTTACACCCCACACAAAGTTATTCCAGGAGCTGGGATTGTGTTAGCTTCTACCCCCGTCAGCACAATACTGACTGAGGCAATGGCACAGCTATCCTTCGGCAATTAACCGCGATTCTCTGAACTTTATGATGTATTGTGGCATTTAAAAAAAATAAGATAATATGGTATAGCTTGGGATCCAAGAGATTTTTACTAATGGAGTCACAGATTCTCTTTTGTATTATCAAATACATGGATTCTGATTTACCACTTTAAATGGCAAAATGTTTGCAATTTGGAGATGGGAAAGTTAACTGGTATCAATTAAGTTAATGCCCTCTCTGCATGAGACGCATTATCGAATGATATAGCACAGAAGGAGGCCATTCAGCCCATCGTGCATGTGTCATATGCATAGTAACAGACTCATCCAATGTCACAACCCATGGGAGCAGGGCAGCATGACAATAACATATATTGTCTGATGTTTCACAACCTCTTGATTCATTCTAAGTACAGTTATCATTGAACATTTCTATACGGGATAGATATCATGAAGTCTCTGTCCACTGGTTAGCATCTGCACGGTGTTAGGTAAAACTATGCTGTAACTGACAAGAGTGTTTAGAAAATACAGTTTACGATTCTGAAAGAATTCTAATGCACAATTACATAATAAAATGCTAAAATCTGGGGTTGAAGCTATGCAAGATTAGGGTACAAATGCTTACCATGTTCTTATCACATTCTTTTGCCTTTTAGGGGCATTAACCTGTTTAAAGTAAATAGGTCAAAGCCCAACAACATTGCGGGCAAAAGAATTAGATACGAATGTGTCAAGCCTTGGACCGTTATATCACAGACCATAATTCCCAGGCTTCAAACTCTTTAATAAGTTCTGTCCAAAATTGGAAAATTGCCATACATTGATATTAACAGAGTAACGATTAGATTGAGTAGTAGGGCTGGGTAATTAGCTGTGCATTGTAGATATGACCCAGTGCTGTGACCTGATGCTTTATTTAACTAGTATAATGAACAACAAATATTGGTATCAATGCTAACTGGAGCCCTGCAATGTCAAAGTGGTCACATATTGATAAAAAGATACAAGTTTCTTCTTTTCACTATTAAATATCTAGATTTTATTTGACTATAAACATGGCTTATCAGATTAGATTATTTCAAGACTGCTACACAGAGTTGTCCTGGATGTTGTGGTGTGATGAAGATTCCATGCCACTACACAGGAAGAGGTGAGCTCTCAAATCAAAACTAGCTGGAATGATGATAAATTCCCATTTTATAATGAGAACGGTTTTACACTTAGCAACAAAACCAAAAGTTATTTTGCAGATAATCAATTGCGTTACTTCTTGAACATGTCTTGGAGAGGCCCAGGAAGATATTTTAAGACAGTGTCCAGAATGCTTTCCTCTTCCTCCTCCTCATCGCCACAGCCAGCGGGAATAGCTTTCTTTGGCCGTGTCAAGCTCCCCTCTGCCTGGGCTTCCATCGCTGCCTGTGCCTCAGCTTCCTTTTCCTCTTTCTTCTTTATTCCGTACTGTGGAAACACAGAAGTTTCAATATCATATCACCGCCAACACTGGTTGTATTATAATGTGACAGAGAAGCTGAGGGAATCCCTCAGTCTCCGAGGGGGTAAGTAACTATGTTGGACGTACATGTATGTTAAGATATGACAGTTTGGTGTGTTAGTGTTAATTGGGAGCTGACAAACTCTTCCCACATGTGGAATGAGCAGGTGTAACACATGTTAATGCACCGATCTTCTGCTAACAGTGTTCTTACTCATTAAGGAGCAATGGCAGAGTTTCCAAGGCTTCAGTTTTAATGGAAAGGGTTAACAGAATTGGCTAAATTTACCACACCTATTCGCGTCAAACCTGCTACTATCATATTATTGTTGTACTTTCATTTTACGGAGTGAGTATTGATGCCACTGTGTCAGCCAATGAGTTGGAGGCGGGGCGGGATTACGGCAGGACTCACAGCAAACAGTCTACAGAGTCTATTTAAAAAGAGTCTCTATGAACTACAGGAAACAGAACTCATGACCAAAGCTACAGCAACTTCTCCCGATAACAGCAGGGGGATTTCTCCAGTAAAATGCAGTGAGCGGAGGATAGTTACAGAATACAAGTGATGTTGTAAAATCAATCCCAGTCACTTACAGCAATACAATCTCTGGGTGTGACTGACAGGGGAATTACCCAATCATTTCCATTCTGGCCGGGACTTGTGGGGTCACAATATGCAGCCTTTACTTTTTCAGAGAATATTGGCATCAAATTTTGGTCCCAAAGATAATCTCAAAATACCAGATGTATTTTCAGGTTGTGAGGTATCGTAATGACCCTTTCTGCAGTGATCCAATGGTTGACTACAACTAACTAGTCTTACACCAATAACTGTAATATAAAGACTAGATTCACACTGCCTAGTTAAGCAAGTCCTGTGCGTTTTGCTTGCTGTAAATTCCCGCTGGGTGCTGTGATCGAGCAAAGCTTGGAGCCAGGAGTTCAAACTCAGAAAATTATCCATTAATTAATTCCTAAATTATCTGCATGTTCTTTATGAATTCTATTAAAGAGTCTCCTTATTGAAACTATTGTTGCCATTATGAAGTCTTTAGCTTTGGTTTGTGCTCCACATTATCGTGGACATTTCCTGAGTGTGAGCTGGGTGAGGAAGCTTGCTGCTGGGAGATTTCAGACCTTCCTCACCCAGCTCACACTTAGGTAATTGAGGCTTGTACAAAACTTCATGTGGGACATTTTAACATGTTACACACCCCGCCCGTTACGCACCCGCCCGTTACGCACCCCGCCTGCCCATCACACACCCCGCCCATCACACACCCCGCCCTTTATGCACCCCGCCCGTGTTACACCCCCGCCCGTGTTACGCCCTGCCTGTTATACACCCCGCCCGTTAATGGAAAATTTGGTGGGTGCATAATGGATGGCCAGTCTGATATTGCTTGTTTCATACCATCCCCGAAAGTCAAAATGACCCCCTATATCTTTACAATATTTATTTTCTGCCTCAATTATAAAATGTAATCTTAATCCTGTAAATCTTTTTCAATGTTGGAGGGTAATGCATCCTATAACATTGTAATAACTGTCTAGTTAGTAAACTGAGCTGGGCTTCTGACCCCATATCCTCTCCATCACTAAGACAGCCTACTTCCACCTCTGTAACATCGCCTGTCTCCGCCCCTGTCTCAGCTCATCCGCTGCTGAAACCCTCAACCATGCCTTTGTTACCTCTAGACTTGACTATTCCAATACTCTCCTGGCCGGCCTCCCACCTTCCATCCTCCATAAACTTATGGTCATCCAAAACTCTACTGCCCCGTGTCCTAACTCGCACCGAGTCCCGTTCACCCATCACCCCCTGTGCTCACTGACCTACACTGGCTCTCAGTCCAACAACACCTCGATTTTAAAATTCTCATCCTTGCTTTCAAATCCTGTCTGAGTTACATGCGGGGTTGGATTATACAATAACTGAATTACATCCATTATGGGATATGTTAATGAAATGTCAATGACAATGGCTGGAATCGAATGCTTAGTGACCCGTGGATTTAGGAGCATGCTGTCAATACTGGAAGCTGTTCTGCACTGTCTGTATTTGACACAGAGCCAACAGACATGAGGTCGACTTTGCACAGAGTGCAGTCACAAATCAGGGCAACTTCTCCAAAGGTTGGAAATGTCACTGAATCCGATCTCAACCCAGTGGAAGATTTCCTAAGTAATTGCAAGAGTATTGTGGGAAGCTCGGGATGTGATACTTGAGCCGTCATCTGAAGTCCACAATCTGACTCGCAGATCCCCACAGAAGGACATTGACTATCAAGGACATGGCTGAACTCGTTCTTTGCGCTGATGCTCATTCCTCCATCACCCACGCATGAATTGTATATTATCATTGAGATAATGCTACCAGTAAAAGCCCCCCACACCCACACACACACACACACACACACACACGGTGCCATTTTAAACTCAGTGACTTGCAGTTTATTTCGGGTGCTTGTTTCATTAATTCAGATTGTTTCCATGAATCGTAAGTCTGGTCCACGAGGTATTTAAAAATTGGTTTACAGTCATTTGATGTAAATATACATTTAGCAAATATTCTGAGACAAGAACAGATTGTAAACATGTGTCAGGTGTGACTTGATATTTGAGTAAAATTAAATCAAACAGAAAATGCCGTGAACTGAAGTCACATTAGCAAGAGAAATGTGATTAAGAACAAAAGAACATAAGAAATAGGAGCAGGAGTCGGCCATTTGGCCCTTCAAGCCTGCTCCACCATTCAATGAGATCATGGCTGATCTTCTACCTCATCTCCACTTTCCTGAACTATCCCCATATCCCTTGATTCCCTTAATATTCAAAAATCTAGCGACCTCTGTCTTGAATATACTCAACGACTGAGCCTCCACAGCCCTCTGGGGTAGAGAATTCCAAAGATTCACCACCCTCTGAGTGAAGAAGTTTCTCCTCATCTTAGTCCTAAATGGCCGACCACTTATTCTGAGACTGTGACCCCTGGTTCTAGACTCCCCAGCCAGGGGAAACATCCTCCCTGCATCTACCCTGTCAAGCCCTGTAAGAATTTTGTATGTTTCAATGAGATCACCTCTCATTCTTCTAAACTCTAGAGAATATAGGCCTAGTCTACTCAATCTCTCCTCATAGGACAATCCCCCCATCCCAGGAACCAGTCTGGTGAACCTTCGCTGCACTCCCTCTATGGCAAGTATATCCTTCCTTAGGTAAGGAGACCAAAACTGTACACAATACTCCAGGTGTGGTCTCACCAGGGCCCTATATAATTGCAGTAAGATATCTTTACTCTTATACTCAAATCCTCTTGTAATAAAGGCCAACATACTATTTGCTTTCTTAATTGCTTGCTGTACCTGCATGTTAACTTTCAGTGATTAAAGTACAAGGACATCCAGGTCCCTCTGAACACCAACATTTCCCAATCTCTCACCATTTAAAAAAGTACTCTGCTTTTCTATTTTTCCTACCAAAGTGGATAACTTCACATTTCTCCACATTATATTCCATTTGCCATGTTCTTGCCCACTCACTTAGTCTGTCTATATCCCCTTGAAGCCTCCTTGCATCCTCCTCACAACCTACATTCCCACCCAGATTTCTATCATCAGCAAACTTGGATATATTACATTTGGCCCCCTCATCCAAATCATTGATGTAGATTGTGAATAGCTGAGGCCCAAGCACTGATCCTTGCGGTACCCCACTAGTTACAGCCTGCCAACCCGAAAATGACCCGTTTATTCATACTCTCTGTTTTCTGTCCATTAACCAATCCTCAATCCTTGCTAGTATATTACCCCCAATCCCATGAGCCCCAATTTTGTTTAATAACCTTTTGTGTGGCACTTTATCGAATGCCTTCTGAAAATCCAAATACATCACATCCTCTGGTTCCCCCTTATCTATTCTGCAGTCACAACCTCAGAAAACTCGAATAGATTTGTCAAACACGATTTCCCTTTCATAAATCCGCGTTGACTCTGCCCAATCCTATTATTATTTTCTAAGTGCCCTGTTACCACGTCCTTAATAATAGATTCTAGCATTTTCCCTACTACTGATGTCAGGCTAACTGGTCTGTAGTTTCCTGTTTTTTCTCTCCCTCCTTTCTTAAATAGTGGCGATACATTTGCTACCTTCCAATCCGCGGGAACCGTTCTAGAATCTATGGAATTTTGGAAAATGACAACCAGTGCATCCACTATCTCTATAGCCACCTCTTTCAAAACCCTAGGATGTAGGCCATCAGGTCCAGGGGGTTCTGATGAAAGGTCATCGACCTGAAACGTTAACTCTCTTTCTCTCTCCACGGATGCTGCCTGGCCTGCTGAGTTTTTCCAGCGTTTTCTGTTGTTATCCAGGGGATTTATTGGTTTTCAATCCCATTAATTTCTCCAGTACTACTTTTTTACTAATACTAATAACTTTCAGTTCCTCATTCTCACTAGACCCTTGGTTCTCCACTATTTCCGGGAAGTTTTTTGCGCCTTCTTCCATGAAGACAGACACAAAGTATTTGTTTAATTTCTCTGCCATTTCCTTATTCCCCATTATAATTTCTCCTGACTCAGCCTGTAAGGGACCCACATTTACTTTCGCTAATCTTTTCCTTTTTACATACCTATAGAAGCTTTTACAGTCTGTTTTTATGTCTCTCGCTAGTTTACTCTCATATTCTATTTTCCCTTTCTTTATCAATTTTTTGGTCCTCCATTGCTGAATTCTAAAATACTCCCAATGCTCAGGCTTACTACTCTTTTTGGCAGCACTATAAGCCTCTTCCTTTGATCGAATACTATCTTTAACTTCTCTTGTTAACCACAGTTGGACCACTTTTCCTGTGGCATTTTTGTGCCTTAAAGGAATGTATATTTGTTGTAAATTATGTATGAATTCTTTAAATGCTAGCCATTTCTCATCCACTGTCATACCTTTTAATGTAGTTTCCCAATCTACCTTAGCCAACTTGTCCCTCATACCTACGTAGTTTGCTTTGTTTAGATTTAAGACCCTATTTTCGGATTTAACTAAATCACTTTCAAACTCAATATAAAATTCTATCATAATTTTATTACTCTTCCACTCTATCACTCTTCCCATAAGGCCCCTTTACTACAAGGTTAATAATTAACCCTTTCTCATTGCACAATACTAAATCTAAAATAGCCTGTTACCTAGTTGGTTCCTCAACATACTGATCTAGAAAACTATCTTGCATATATTCCATGAATTCATCCTCCACACTATTACTGCAAATTTGGTTTGCCCAGTCTATATGTAGATTAAAGTCCCCCATGATTACTGTATTACCCTTGTTACATGCACCTCCAATTTCCTGATTTATACTCTGCCCTACATTACAACTACTCTTTGGGGACCTATAAACAACTCCCACCAATGTTTTCTGCCTTTTGCTGTTTCTTAGCTCCACCCAAACTGATTCTACTTCTTGATTTTGGGAGCTAAGATCCTTTCTCTCTACTGTCTTTATCCTAACCTTTATTATCAGGGCTACCCCTCCTCCTTTTCCATTCTGCCTATCCCTTCTAAAAGTTATGTATCCTGGAATATTTAGTTCCCAACCTTGGTCACTTTGCAACCACGTCTCCGTTATGGCTATTAGATGAAACCTGTTAATTTCTATCTGCGCTATTAATTCATCTATTTTGTTGCGAATGCCTCATGCATTCAGATATAGTGGCTTTAGCTTTGACTTAGTTCTCTTTTTCCCTAATGTCACCTTAGTCACTGATGCCTTATTACCTTTGTTACTCTCTCTGTCCCTTCTTGACCCACTCTGCTTATTTTTACCCAAAACTCTGGTCTGTTCTAGAGCCTTGACATTTCTCTTGCTGCTTTTATATTTACTCTTTCCTGAATCCTCCTGCCCCCCCCTTCATTAGTTTAAAGCCCTGTCTACTGCCCTAGTTATTCGGTTCGCCAGGACACTGGTCCCAGCCTGGTTTAAGTGGAGCCCATCCCAATGGAACAGCTCCCTCTTTCCCCAGTACTGGTGCCAGTGCCCCATGAACTGAAACCCCTTCCTCCTACGCCACTCTTTGAGCCATGCATTTAAACCTCTAATCTGTTTGTCCCTATGCCAATTTGCGCGTGGCTCAGGTAACAATCCAGAGATTATTAACTTCGAGGTTCTGCTTTTTAATTTGGATTCTAGCTCCTCAAACTCCCTCAGCAGAACCTCATTCCTAGTTCTACCTATGTCGTTGGTTCCTACGTGGACCACGACAACTGGATCCTCCCCCTCCCACTCCAAGTTCTTCTCCAGCCATGAGGAGATGTCTTTAACCCTGGCACTGGGCAGGCAACACAACCTTCGGAACTCTCGGTCACGGCTGCAGAGAACAGTATCTATCCCCCTGATTATACTGTCCCCTACCACAACTACATTCCCTTTCACTCCCCCCACTTGAATGGCCTCCTGCACCATGGTGCCATGGTCAGCTTGCTCATCCATCCTATAGGCTTTTCCCTCATCCACACAGGCAGCAAGAACCTCATACCTGTTGGACAAGGGCAAAGGCTGAGGCTCCTCCAGCGCTGCTCCTGGGGTCCCCTTGCCTGCCTGAGTTGCAGTCACACCCTCCTGTCCCTGACCACTAACCAGGCCTGTACCACTCCCTAACCTAAGGGGTGTAACTGCCTCCTGGATCAAAGTGTCCAGGTAACTCTCCCCATCCCTGATGCCCCGCAATGTCTGCACCTCAGACTCCAGCTCAAAAACTCTGAGCTGAAGTTCCTCAAGATGCAGGCACTTTCTGCAAACGTGGTTGTCCGGGATCACAATGCTCTCCACAAACTCCCACATGCTGCAGTTGCGGCACACCACCTGCACTGCCATCCCTATATGACCTTGATTTATTTAATTAAATTTAATTAAATTTGTAATTAGGTAACTTAGTTTACAGTGTAGCTTCCTGACTACTTACTTGATCTAGATTAAGTTAAGGGTACTGAAATTAAATATCTACCTATAACACAAAGCACTACAAGTAGTGTAGGCAAAAACTCCTTCCCTCTCCTCCAAATTCCCACTCTTTCCAAATTCCCAACCAAAGCACTCTGTTCAAGTCCACTCTGTTTAATCCCACTCTGTGCAGATCGAGTTATTTGGGCAATACATGGAACCTTTGTTGCCAAGCCTGCCATTGCCCCAGTGCAGGGTGGCCCCAGTGCAGGGTGGCCCCAGTGGATCTCAATTGACAAGATCCTGGACCCCACCATAATAAACATGCGTGCTGATGGCTCATACTGCAACGCACCAGCGCGATTTACACCACCGTATTATAGTGTAAACACACTGATCCCGCACTGCCAGCAGGTCAGAGATAGGACAGTGATACCATATCTCCAACTCCACGCCCTCTAGCAGCACCGGATTTGGTGAATTCATCCTTCATTTAAAAACATTCTTTTTAGTTAATCATGAAGACGGTACCACTTCAAAATGCAATGTATGTTTTGCTCCGAATAAGACTAGCTTGTTCAGAGTCCCAGCATCATCTACTGCCCTAGCTCAGATGTAATAGATCAGAATGAATATGATTGAGAAAGTTCTTTGATTTGCATCACCATAACTCAGATGTGAAGTCCACTATGTTTTTTTATTAATTCACGGGATGTGGGCGTCGCCAGCAAGGCCAGCATTTGTTGCCCATCCCTAATTGCCCTTAACTGAGTGACTTGCTCGGCCATTTCAGAGAGGCAGTTAAGAGTCAACCACATTGCTGTGGGTCTGGAGTCACATATAGGCCAGACCAGGTAAGGACGGCAGATTTCCTTCCCTAAAGGACATTAGTGAACCAGATGGGTTTTTACAACAATCCGGTAGTTTCATGGTCACCATTACTGATTCTAGCTTTTTATTCCAGATTTAATGAAGTGAATTAAAATTCCCCAGCTGCTGTGGTGGGATTTGAACTCACGTCTCCGGATCATTAGTCCAGGCCTCGGGATTACTAGTCCAGTAACATAACCACTATGCTACTGTTCCCTTAATTGTGCACGTTAATTTTTTTGTGTGATGAATTCATGTTGTAAGTAACATTGGGGGCGACCAGTTTCCTGATTACTGCTAACATCAATGAGTGCCCACCCTATATTCGAGATGGCATTATTATGTTAACTAGCTGTTGGTGTTTAATTTACTTCAATTAAAATGTTATGGCAATGATATGAATAATTAGATTAAAACACAATTTTTAATGAAGTGTCATGTTCAGGTTCCTGTGAAATGGAAAAGATTTCCATTTTATTTCCAGCCATTCACTGTTTTGTCTTGTCTGACAAGATGATTAAGATCGCACATTGGGTGACAGTAATTATGATGCCAGTATCAATCTGCCTCCCAGAGCTGATGTCTGTATTCAGGCCATGGGATAGATGTTCGAATATTCTACTCCCAGTGTGGAGTCTCATTCCACCTGAAGTCTGATTCTCCAATCTGTGTTCTTGTGTAAAGTCTTTGAAAATTGACCCTTTCTGTCCTTCTTTAACTGTCCTTTCACGTGACTCTTCTACCCCAGGCCTCTCCTGAACATGGGGACCTGCTCAAGTCTGACTCGACCAACACCACCTCCCATTCTCCACACAGCCAGTTAATCATCACAAGGGGAAGCAGCGCCATGTAAACTCTCTCCTCACTGTGGGGGAAATTGCTCTGGTTCCTGTGCTCAGCAACACCTCCAACAGCGCTTTTTAACACATTTCTTCCTGACGTCCACACACACACTCTCACACACTCACACTCACACACACACACTCACAAACACACTCTCACACACACACACACTCACAAACACACTCTCACACACACACACACTCACAAACACACTCTCACACACACACACACTCACAAACACACTCTCACACACACACTCACTCATACACACACTCGCATACTCTCACACTCTCACAATCACACACACTCTCACTCACACTCTCACTCTCACACTCTCACTCACACTCTCACTCTCACACTCACACTCTCACACTCTCACAATCACACACACTCTCACTCACACACTCTCACACTCTCACAATCACACATTCACACATTCACACTCTCACACACTCACACTCACAAACACACTCTCACACACACACACACACACTCACAAACACACTCTCTCACACACACTCACTCATACACACACTCGCATACTCTCACACTCTCACAATCACACACACTCTCACTCACACTCTCACTCTCACACTCACACTCTCACACTCTCACAATCACACACACTCTCACTCACACACTCTCACACTCTCACAATCACACATTCACACATTCACACTCTCACACACACGCACACTCTCTCTCACAATCACACACACTCTCTCAATCACACACACTCACTCACACTCTCTCTCACACTCACACTCTCACACTCTCACAATCACACACACTCTCACTCACACACTCTCACACTCTCACAATCACACATTCACACATTCACACTCTCACACACACGCACACTCTCTCTCACAATCACACACACTCTCACAATCACACACACTCTCACTCACACTCTCACTCTCACACACTCACTCTCACAATCACACATTCACACTCTCACACACACGCACACTCTCTCTCACAATCACACACACTCTCTCAATCACACACACTCACTCACACTCTCTCTCACACTCACACACTCACTCACACACACACTCATACACACACTCTCACAATCACACACACTCTCTCACTCTCACACTCTCACACTCTCACACTCTCACACTCTCTCACTCTCTCACTCTCACACTCTCTCACTCTCACATACACTCACACTCTCTCTCTCACAATCACTCACACTCTCTCAATCACACACACTCACTCACACACTCTCTCAATCACACTCACACTCACATTCACACTCACTCTCTCTCACACACTCACTCACTCACACTCTCTCTCACACACAATCACACTCACACTCTCTCACACACTCGCTCACACACTCACTCACTCACACACATACCCACTCACACTCTCTCACACTCATTCACTCACACACATACCCACTCACACTCTCTCACACACTCACTCACTCACACACATACCCACTCACACTCTCTCACACTCATTCACTCACACACATACCCACTCACACTCTCACTCACACCATACACTCACATTCACACTCACACTCACACCCACTGCTAACATGTCTGACTTTGTTCCAACAGCACATTTGAAGGGAAACATAAAAATGTGGGAAGAATAAAATATATTAAGTAAAATGCTAAAAGAAAACAAACAAATATAAAGTGATTTACAGCCTGTCCTCCTTGTGACTTAAAACATGGGGCTAATTCAGGAAAATCTTTCCACACAGCAAATTGAAAGGAAGCTACCACATAATAGACTTGTTAGCAAAATTAAAGCCTATGGGATTGAAGGGACAGTAGCAGCATGGATACAAAATTGGCTAAAGGACAGAAAGCAGAGAGTAGTGGTGAACGGTTGTTTCTCAGACTGGAGGGAAGTGTACAGTGGTGTTCCCCAAGGGTTGGTATTAGGACCACTGCTCTTTTCATATATATTAATGACCTGGACTTGGGTATACAGGGCATCATTTCAAAGTTTGCAGATGACACAAAACTCGGAAATGTAGTAAACAATGAGGAGGATGGTAACAGACTTCAGGAGGACACAGACAGACTGGTGAAATGGGCAGACACATAGCAGATAAAATTTAACGCAGAAAAGTGTGAAGTGATGCATTTTGGTAGGAAGAATGAGGGAGACTCTCCTTCGATGCATCAAGCCCTCCAATTGGTCAGCAGTATGGGGAGCAACCTTCCCTGAATGTCTCCGCTGTGAATTGTGACCAATTACTGCAATTTTCTATTCTCATCACAACTTGCCCTTTGTTGGCGCGCTGCAGCCCTTTAGCCGCTGCTGCCTGGCCAGGTTTTCTGATCACCGACCAACTGTGCTGCAGGCCAGCGCTCTGGACGAGGGTTCCCAGTGTCGGTGGCTCCATAAACCTGGGAGGAGGGGGTCCTGTGGGGAAATGGGAGCAGGCTACAGGTGCAGCAAACCCATTTTGGAAAATCTGTGTTTCTTTGGGAAAAGTTGCCAGTTTCACAGAACAGAACAATTTTCCTCCATGACATTTCAGATGAATCAATATGTCATCCCACACTACTGGCTTATTGGCAGAAGTGCCTTTATTAGCTGCAGTTCACAGTGGGCAGAAACTATTAAATTTTAAACTACTTCCTATTATATCCGCTTTCAATTTATTAAGTGAGCTGCTTAACAGTCAGGGGGTAAAATGCATTAAAATCACGGGGCAAGATCCGAGTCTCTTGTTGAGAGTAATTAGAATGAAAAGCTTTTTACTCTCTGACCAACTTAGACCCAGATTTCGGGAACTAATCGAGTTAAACCTTTGAAATGAATGTGAAACTGACCAGAACTGAAGCTGAATAATATTCGCTGCCACTCTTTAGACAATTATTTAATATTGCTCCTCATAAAGCTTTTCAAGTATTCAACGTATGAGCTGGAGCCCGAGAGGCAGCGGGGAGATGGCAGAGTGGTGAGGGGGTGGGGGTGGGGGGGGGGGGTTGCGGGGCGAGAGTGGGGCGGGGGGAGCAATAAGGTGCCACACAAGAGGTTATTAAACAAAATTAAGGCTCATGGGATTGGGGGTAATATACTAGCATGGATTGAGGATTGGTTAATGGACAGAAAACAGAGAGTAGGAATAAACGGGTCGTTTTCGGGTTGGCAGGCTGTAACTAGTGGGGTACCACAAGGATCAGTGCTTGGGCCTCAGCTATTCACAATCTACATCAATGATTTGGATGAGGGGACCAAATGTAATATATCCAAGTTTGCTGATGATACAAAACTGGGTGGGAATGTAAGTTGTGAGGAGGATGCAAGGAGGCTTCAAGGGGATATAGACAGGCTAAGTGAGTGGGCAAGAACATGGCAAATGGAATATAATGTGGAGAAATGTGAAGTTATCCACTTTGGTAGGAAAAATAGAAAAGCAGAGTATTTTTTAAATGGTGGGATATTGGGAAATGTTGGTGTTCAGAGGGACCTGGGTGTCCTTGTACTTTAATCACTGAAAGTTAACATGCAGGTACAGCAAGCAATTAAGAAAGCAAATGGTATGTTGGCCTTTATTACAAGAGGATTTGCGATTAAGAGTAAAAACGTCTTACTGCAATTATATAGGGCCCTGGTGAGACCACACCTGGAGTATTGTGTACAGTTTTGGTCTCCTTACCTAAGGAAGGATATACTTGCCATAGAGGGAGTGCAACGAAGGTTCACCAGACTGATTCCTGGGATGGGGGGGATTGTCCTATGAGGAGAGATTGAGTAGACTAGGCCTGTATTCTCTCGAGTTTAGAAGAATGAGAGGTGATCTCATTGAAACATACACAATTCACACAGGGCTTGACAGGGTAGATGCAGGGAGGATGTTTCCCCTGGCTGGGGAGTCTAGAACCAGGGATCACAGTCTCAGAATAAGGGGTCGGCCATTTAGGACTGAGATGAGGAGGAATTTCTTCACTCAGAGGGTGGTGAATCTTTGGAATTCTCTACCCCAGAGGGCTGTGGATGCTCAGTCGTTGAGTATATTCAAGACAGAGATCGATTGATTTTTGGATACTAAGGGACTCAAGGGATATGGGGATAGTGCAGGAAAGTGGAGATGAGGTTGAAGATCAACCATAATCTCACTGAATGGCGGAGCAGGCTCGAAGGGCCGAATGGCCAACTCCTGCTCCTAATTCTTATGTACTTATGTACCAAAGTTGCTGCTTGAAGACGCCAACACATAGAGATTGCGAGGTTCTGCACTCACTGGTTATCTCTGCCATTTCAATGCAACAACCTAATGCAAGGCTGGTTGTAGAGTCTCACCAGTCTGGAGCACAGGGCGTGCGATTGGTGCTGTGATGTTCTAGCCCCGTCTCCAAGCTGTGCTCACATCTAGTGAGGATCTACGGCAGCAACAGAGCCTCGCAACTTCTGCCCTCAAACCTTTCCTCCCTGATGGATTATGTCACCTTGAGCTTGTGACTGGAGCCGAGCGTCTGTGGGCTGTGTCACTGTAGTCCAAATGACCCAACAACCAGTGACGGGCTTAATGGTGGCATTGCAATGTCAGACATCACTAGCTGTGAATGAGAATGTGCTGACACAGCGCATCTATGCATAATATAGTTCGATATGCATCACATGATCTGCATATTATGGGTAATTTCCCGACTCTGTGCTGCCTGCCATGAGGTGATATTGGAGAAATACTCGACTGAGTGAATGGAAGCCTGCAGTTGGTGTGAACACTCAGAATCTCAATGGATGCCTCGGTTCCATGAGTGCGATCAATCTCACTGAGACCCCGGGGAAACCAGAAATGGGGGGAAATTGTTGCTGTTTCTCCAACTATTTATCTGTGGAAATGGATGAGGCTGAAATCGTCTTGAAACAACATCAGTCAGCTCCAGGAAGCCGCTAGACACGGTGACATGGTTTAATGGCTGAAAAATCGGCACAGGTGATTGGACTGATCCAAAATATTTTCACAGCCACCGGCAGGACTGTCGGAGTCACAAGGTCCTATGTCTACATTTATAATGGAAACTGCCGTAACAACACTCCACTCCCGGTACAGGCGCCGCCGCAGTGGCGGGAGGGTGTAATCACAGCGTGACAGGTTGACATAGGCAGTTTCCATTCTAAATGTAGACAGGAATTTAAAGTGAAAATATAAAGTTAGGAACAGGATTTATGATTTTAAAAGGCATACGGCAACCAATTATCACCCACCGTCTAACCCTGCTTCACCTGAAGTCTATACTTAGTCTTGACTGCAGCAAAGGGAGATTCCTGTTGTGCTGAAAACCTTTCATGTTACCGTGCACTGGGATTTAGTCACAGTTCTCTTACATTTATAAAGACAATTTAGCAGTGTGATGGTACCTAGCACAGGAACCTGACTGTTGGGGTGTTGCGGGGTAACGCTAAGTGAGAATCAGATGCCTCCCCAGAAGAAGGAAAGAAAAATTGTCTTCTCTCAGTGGGCAGTTCCTGAGCAATACTGAGGAAGGTGTAGGGATGGGAACAGTCCATAAAGGGAAAGACAGGGGCTGGGAATAATACCTTAAACGGAAAATATCTTGTCCTCAAAAAGAAAGGAATAAGGCCAAATCAATCAAAGGATATTACAGGAGGCGACACCATGAGTTTCCCAAGAATGAGATGCCATGGAGCAATGTATTGGACACTCACAGACAGTGATCACACACTCCCTGTCACACGCAGCAACAATTTACTAGATGATCAATTTGGAATCAACCTCAACCCATTAATGATAGTTTATTGAATCCCCGAGAACTAGATCATTATAATCCGCGTACACACCATTTTCTCTCGATCCCTATTCACTATAATTCTGAGACGGCAACCGTTTACCAAGATTGATTACATAAATTAAATCCAAAGATTGTTTGCTTCTGCTATTCTTCACCTGAAGCTCAGGGCCACTGCGTGAGCAGATTGATGAGAATCTTCATGGGGGAGAGCAATGAGCTAAAGTTGGCTAAAGATGCAAATCTTTACTGTTAGTAATATTAGCAAGATGAACGCTTAACACATTGGTCTGTTGTTCCGTCTGCATTTTTAGTAGCGGATTTAACCCATTTAAAATACACTGGATAAAGGAATATAAGAATTAGGAGCTGGAGTCGGCCATTCAGCCCCTCGAGCCTGCTCCGCCATTCAATAAGATCATGGCTGATCTTCGACCTCAACTGCACTTTCCCGCCCGATCCCCATATCCCTCGATTCCCCTAGAGTCCAAAAATCTATCGATCTCAGCCTTGAATATACTCAAAGACTGAGCATCCACAGCGCTTAAGGGTAGAGAATTCCAAAGATTCACCGCCCTCTGAGTGAAGAAATTTCTCCTCATCTCAGTCCTAAAAGGCCAACCCCTTATCCTGAGACTGTGACCCCTAGTTCTAGACTCTCCAGCCAGGGGAAACAGCCTCTCAGCATTTACACTGGCAAGCCCTCTCAGAATCTTACATGTTTCAATGAGATTACCTCTCATTCTTCTGAACTCCAGAGAGTATAGGCCCATTCTACTCAATCTCTCCTCATGGGGCTACCATCTCATCCCAGGAATCAGTCTGGTGAACCTTTGTTGCACCGCCTCTAAGGCAAGTATATCCTTCCTTAGGTAGAGAGACCAAATCTGTGCACAGTACTCCAGGTGTGTTCTCACCAAAGCCCGGTAAATTGTAGCAAGACTTCCTTACTCTTATACTCCAACACCCTTGTAATAAAGGCCAACATACCATTTGCTTTCCTAATTTCTTGCTGTACCTGCATGTTAACTTTCCACGTTTTGTGTGCAAGGACACTCAAATCCTGCTGAACACCAACATTTCCCAGTCTCTCCCTATTTAAAAAATATTGGGGGAGAAACTCGGTAGAAATTAGGTCGCGCCCCATTTGGGGCGCAAATATCGTCCGGACGCAAATATTAGCGCCTGGCGCTAATTATCGGCACTGACGGGAAACTTCACTTTTACCGCCCCGGGAGGTGAGTGGAGCGCTAAAGCAGGCGCTGCACACCTCTCTTAAGGCGCAAAGGCCGAGCAGTGAGGCGCTAACTCGGAGCGCTGGCGAAGCTCATGTAATGTCAGTCAGCAATGGAACACACACACAATGGCACGGGCCAGTTCTTAAAGGGGATGGTTAATCTTGCTTTCCATCCACATCCTATTCATTGCTGCCTTGAATCTCAGCCTGGAGAAACTTGCACATCAAATGTGCTGGAAAGAACAATGGAGAGCACCAGGCAAAGAGCTCAGAGTGCAGCTCCCACAGTCTCTGCTAAATCGATACAAGGAATGGCAAATCAAAATGAACCTGCAAAGTGCTGCTCAGTACCCAAAACTCCTTCACACAACGTTGAATCTCTCCAGAAGTCTCTCCCTCTCTCTCTCAGAATGCGTAGTTCAAAAATGCCACCAACAATAAAAGACAGGAAGAGGCCCCCTTTAAATAGCGCCCCCCCCAGCCCCACAGCGATTGATAGCGTTCCAGTCTTCTGGTCGTTGGAAGCGCCAGGCGGTAAGGCAGGGGGCGCCACTCAATTTCCGCTACGGGGCGCCCCAAGGGCGTTGCACCATGGAATGACGTCACAATCTGCGCGCGCAGGTGGTCGCAGCAGTAAGTTTTAGCGCCGCCACACAATCTCAAGTTAAGTTCTCGAGCGGCGCAAACATCGCTGCGCCCGGGCGTTAGCGGCTTTGCGCCCCATTAGCGCCCTCTTAAGGCGCTAACGGGTGGCGCAACCAAGTGAATTTTTACCCCTCAGTACCTTAGCACCTCCAGTTAGCACATGGCAGGGGCACTAACAGTGTGCTGAGGCAGTAGCGCTGTGACAAGGTGAATCCAGCACTGCACACCAAATCCAGCTCCCCCATAGTGCCACCGCTACAAGTTAGCGCCGGGGACCTCAGCGCCAGGCAGATCGTGACATCAGTGAGCGTGCAACGCTCACTCGGCTCCCAATCAGCGAAATTGATTATTGCCCTCTACCTTAGCACCTCACCCCGACAGCAACAGGGAGAGGAGGCATGAAGCAGACCGATGCCGGCTTCAGGGGCGCTACTTAAAGGGATCATGAGTAATGAGTCGCAGCTCTCAGGTTAGTGCAGTTTCACTGCTTCCTTGTCAGTCTGACATTGAATTAAACTGTTGCACAGTCATTTAAAGGTTGTTTAGTCTCCGGAGTGTTGTGGCTACTAACCATTAGTTACATTTATTCTCCCAACATATCAAAGTGCTACACTTGGTTACATTAATGGGGGCCATACTGGCAGCAATGATGAGAATGAGGTTCTGCAGCATCAATGAACCTCCCCTTTAAGAACTGGAAAGAGCCTGTGGCAATGATGACTTGTGATTAGACTGCACCTGATATTGGTCAGCGCTTTGAGTGTAATGCCACTGAGCTATGCCATTAGCACTTGATTTAGCGCTCCAATCCTATCTTTGAGCGATGAGACTTAATTTTGCGTGCAGCGTGATTCATTAGTGCCTGGCGCTAACTCTCAAACTTTTTTAAAGTTACCGGCCATTCCCGGGCTATAATGAATTTCTCCCCCATTCTCTTTTTCTATTCTTTGTACCAAAGTGAATAACCTCACATTTCCCCACATTATACTTTATCTACCACCTTATTGCCCACTCACTTAACGTGTCTATATCCCTTTGCAGGCTCTTTGCATCCTCCTCACAGCTTACTTTCTCACCTAGCTTTGTATCATCAGCAAACTTGGATACATTGCAATTGGTCCCTTCATCTAAGTCATTAATATAGATTGTAAATAGCTGAGGCCCCAACACTGATCCTTGCGGCCCCCCACTAGTTACAGCCTGCCAACCTGAAAATGACCCGTTTATCCCTACTCTGTTTTCTATCCTTTAACCAATCTTCGATCCATGTTAATATATTACTCGTATATGTGGTAGAACTGTATTAAATGTTTGTCTGCTATTATCAACAACTAGTCTTAACGAATTTCCTTAAAATGAGCACAGGACTCTCATTTCAACAGAAAATAAGTCAATGTACGTTCTGCGCACACACAGCCATGAGAGTTAAATCTGTTTTTAGGGGCATTAATTGATGGAGAAATGTTGGACAGGACACCATATAAACACCCCGCTCTTCTCAAAATAGTGCCATGGGAACTTTAACATCCACCTGAAGAGACTGTAAGGGCCTCGTTCTAATGTCTCATTGATAGGGTGGTACTTCCAACAATGCAGCACTCCCGCAGCATTGGCCCAGATCATCAGCTGAAACCTACAGTCTCCTGGGCCAGGGGCAAATGTTTCCATCAGAACCAACTGCTACTTTCAAACTGTGGTGCTAATTGTAACTGCACGACATTGGATAACATGAGATGAAAAGGACTTTCATTGTCCTTCAGCTGTGAGGGAGAATGTCTTTGGAAAATTCCTGATCTCGCCAATGCTACTCTCAGTTCAGCTGAAGAAATGATGGTCCCTGATGGATTTGGCCACTGGGGTGTTCAGTTTCATCATCGGGTCTCAACAGAGACCTCGGGCATATTGCGGCAGATTTTAAAAGCTCTTCATAAAAAATAAAACATTTCGAAACTGCCATGAAGGATATGGGATATTCATCAATCTGTCACAGAAATGAATATCTAACTGCCTTGCATTAATTATGCACAGCAATTCTTACCCGTGGCCTAATATTCAAATCATCTGCCTGTCTGCTTTGAAATAAACCCAGCGGATTTATTATTTATGATGTAATTCTCTGCAGCTTATCTGTGGCTCCTTTCTGTCGCAATATATGTTGGTACTGTGTGAACATTAATATTGGCTGCAGCAAGCAATGATAATCTCCATGCTCCATGCACTCTCTGCTTGCTGTTTATTGATCATCAGTTTATTCCAAATGGACACCACATCGCAAAGAGAACACGGAACAGCCCCGATTTTAACCGGACCTGCCCGATGGGAACCGGCCGAGTTCGGGTCAGATCCCCCGTTTTGTGCCGCCCAATTTTACGCCTCGATTTGACGTCAGTGGAACGTAAAATCGGGCGGCATAAAGCGGGGGATCTGACCCGAACTCGGCCCGTTCCCATCGGGCGGGTCCGGTTAAAATTGAGGCTGGTCTGCTCCCTTTGTGATGTGGTTTCCATTTCAGTGATGTTTGTGCCGATTTATGTCATGTCCTGAGATTGGAAAAAGTTGTGAACATGGTGATGATCCAATCAGCTGCTTCCATTCTGAACCCATTTCATTAATAGGTTGAATGTGATTGTTTAAACCTGGAGGGCAGTTTCACAGAGAACCTCTCGATAAATTTGGAACAACCCTACTTTATACCAAATGCAATAGAAGTGGAAATGATGACTGCGGATTTACAGAATCTTGTTTGAGCAGCCATGAATTCCATTTAACAAGTCAAGATTTCAAATGCACCAGAATTTAATTTATTTTTTTCTCATTCAGAAGAGTTCACTCGATGTTACCTCACTCCAGGCAGCATCACCACCTTGATGCAAGAATTGGTTTCTGGACTCCGGCAAAGAACCAGGATGAATGGACATCATTAAAAAGCAGGAACATCTTTTCCTTCTTAACCTGATGTTGTTCTGATTAAATGTGGTTTGGTGTCAAATTTTGTTTTATAATCGCTCCTGTGAAGCGCCCTGGGATGTTTTACTACATTAAAGGCGCTGTATAAATACAAGTTGTTGTTGTTGTTGTTGTCAAACAAAATTTGACCCCGAGCCACATAAGGAGATATTGGAACTGGTGACCAAAAGCTTGGTCAAAGAGGTAGATTTTAAGGAGCGTCTGAAAGGAGGAGAGAGAGGCGGAGAGGTTTAGGGAGGGAATTCCAGAGTGTAGGGCCCAGGCAGCTGAAGGCACGGCCGCCAATGGTGGAGCGATTAAAATCAGGGTGGCGCAAGAGGCCAGAATTAGAGGAGCGCAGAGATCATGGGGAGTTGTAGGGCTGAAGGAGATTACAGAGATAGGGAGGGGCGAGGCCATGGAGGGATTTGAAAACAAGGATAAAAATTTTAAATTCGAGGCGTCGCCGGACCAGGAGCTAATGTAGGTCAGCAAGTGGGGTCAGAGAGCGGCTGGGGTCAGAGAGCGGCTAGGGTCAGAGAGCGAGTGCCTTTCTTCATTTAATGTTATTTTAATTTTTGAACAGAAAACGCTGGCTGAAATTTGAAGCCAACTAATTATCTCCACCTGGGTTTAATTCCCAGAAAGGGTCGACGCTAATTGTTCACACCTGGGAGACACAAAGGTGGTTTATCGCTCATTGTAATTTGGTTTCTTTTTAAAAATAACAAGATATATAAAGAAATACATGACAATTACAACACGGAAACAGGTCATTCGACCCAACCTGTCCATGTCGGCCTTTACCCTCCATGTGAGCAAATAGATCCTGTCCCCACATCCCTTCATCACGTTATCCTTCATCCAACTATTCAATCTAATCTTAAAAGTTAACACAGTTTTTGCCTCAGCCACTCACCCTGTCCCTCTTGAAATCTGTCCTGGCTCCTTCTATTTTCTCTTTATCTTGATATGTGATAAGTTCATCCTTAATTAAGGGGGGAGGAATTGGACCTGGTTGCACCCAACTTACAGGCACAGAATGGGGCAAAAACACACCAATTTCCTGGTGCTGTCTCCCACTCCCCAAGAGCGCCTGAAATACATCAGATGCCATATTGGGTCGGGTGATAGTCAGGCATGTCTGAGTGAGGAGACAGACTAGGAGAAACGTCTAGACACAGTGTTGTTGGAGCATCAAATTCTTTGCCCCAGGGAGTAGTTGAGGCGGAGACCATTGCATCGTTTAAGGGATGAGTAGAAAAACATTTGAAGAGAGGAAAGTACAAGGCTATGCAGAGAGGGCAGGGTGGGGAGATTTGTGTTAGATTGGTCTAAAAAAGAGCCAGCACAGACACAATGGGCCGAATGGCCTTCTTCTGTGCTCTAAGCAAGTTCATGCAAAGCAGTCAGCCAAACACACAGCCCTTGTACTAACTTGAAGGCGATGCAACAAAAGTTCATTAGATTGATTCCTGGGATGAGAGGGCTGTCCTATGATGAGAGATTGTGCAGAATGGGCCTATACTCTCTGGAGTTTCAAAGAATGAGAGGTGATCTCATTGAAACATACAAGATTCTGAAGGGGATTGACAGAGTAGATGCTGAGAGGTTGTTTCCCCTGGCTGGAGTGTCTAGAACTAGGGGGCATAGTCTCAGGATAAGGGGTCGGCCATTTCTTCACTCAGAGGGTTGTGAATCTTTGGAATTCTCTGCCCCAGAGGGCTGTGAATGCTGAGTCATTGAATATATTCAAGGCTGAGATCGATAGATTTTTGGACTCTAGGGGAATCAAGGGATATGGAGATCGGGCGGGAAAGTGGAGTTGAGATTGATGATCAGCCATGATCTTATTGAATGGCGGAGCAGGCTCGAGGGGCCGTGTGGCGGAGCAGGCTCGAGGGGCCGTCTGGCGGAGCGGGCTCGAGGGGCCGTGTGGTGGAGCAGGCTCGAGGGGCCGAATGGCGGAGCAGGCTCGAGGGGCCGAATGGTGGAGGCAGGCTCGAGGGGCCGAATGGCCGACTCCTGCTCCTAATTCTTATGTTCTTATGTTCTTATTGAGTATGCTGCTAATTACAACAGGAAATCTTGTCTGCCTTAAATTTTTAAAGATTGCCATGAAGAATTCTTCCAACAAATTCCAGTGGCATGAAGCCTGTTCATTTATTTACACACACTGGGGATGTGGGCGGGGCATCATTGTTTGGGCTTTGAAACTTTCATCTTGTCTTCATTATTTTTGTGCTTGCAGGATAAGTCAGCACATAACATTGGTCGCAGGTCGCAGAAACAGACAGGATGAGGGCCACTCGGTTTTTACACTTTGAGGAGGTAGTTGTCGAAACTGTCAGCCCTGAGATTATAGAGGGAGTTGGGGAATCATAGAAATTTACAACACAGGAGGAGGCCATTCGGCCCATTGTGTCTGTGCCGGCCGAAAAAGCTATCCAGCCTAATCCCACTTGCTAGCTCTTGGTCTGTAGCCTTGTAGGTTACGGCACTTCAAGTGCGTATCCAAGTACTTTTTAAATGTGATGAGGGTCTCTGCCTCTACCACCCTTTCAGGAAGTGAGTTCCAGACCCCCACCACCCTCTAGGTGAAAAAAGTTCTCATCAACTCCCCACTAATCCTTCTGCCAATTACTTTAAATCTCTGCCCCCTGGTTATTGATCTCTGCTAAGGAAAATAGGTCCTTCCTGTCCACTCTATCTAGGCCCCTCATAATTTTATACACCTCAATTAAATCTCCCCTCAGCCTCCTCTGTTCCAAAGAAAACAACCCCAGCCTATCCAATCTTTTCTCATAGCTAAAATTCCCCAGTCCAGGCAACATACTCGTCAATCTCCTCTGTACCCTCTCTAGTGCAATCACATCTTTCCTGTAATGAGGTGACCAGAACTGCACGCAGTATTCTAGCTGTGGCCTAACTAGTGTTTTATACAGTTCAAGCATAACCTCCCTGCTCTTATATTTTATGCCTCAGCTAATACATAGATACATAGATACATAGAAGATAGGAGCAGGAGTAGGCCATCCGGCCCTTCGAGCCTGCTCCGCCATTTAATGAGATCATGGCTGATCCTCCAATTCAGTATCCCGTCCCCGCCTTCTCTCCGTAACCCTTAACCCCTTTTGCCTGTAGAAATATATCTAATTCCCTCTTAAATATATTTAATGAGCTGGCGTACACTGCCCTCTGTGGCAATGAGTTCCACAGGTTCACCACCCTCTGAGTGAAGAAATTCTCCCTCATTTCTGTCCTAAATGGTTTAGCCCTTATCCTTAAATTATGTCCTCTAGTTCTGTTCTCACCCGCCAAGGGAAACATTCCTTCTGCATCTAGTCTGTCTAGACCTGTCAGAATTTTATACACTTCTATGAGGTCCCCTCTCAATCTTCTAAACTCCAGTGTGTACATCCCTAAACTACATAGTCTCTCCTCATAGGTCAATCCCGCCATTCCTGGTATCAGCCTGGTGAATCGCCGCTGCACCCCCTCCATGGCAAGAACATCTTTCCTCAGATGAGGCGACCAAAACTGTACACAGTACTCGAGGTGTGGTCTCACCAGTGCCCTGTACAGCTGCAGCAAGGTATCCCTGTTCCTGTATTCCAACCCTTTTGCTATGAAGGCCAGCATACCGTTTGCCTTCTTGACCGCCTGTTGCACCTGCATGCTCGCCTTCAGTGACTGGTGTACAAGAACACCCAGGTCTCTCTGTACTTCCCCCTCTCCCAATTTATTGCCATTTAAATAATAATTTGCCCTCCCGTTCCTGCACCCAAGGTGGATAACTTCGCACTTGTCCACATTATAGTGCATCTGCCATTTATCCGCCCAATCACCCAGTCTGTCCAAATCGCTCTGGAGCTTCCTGGTCTCCTCCTCTGAGCCCACCCCCCCTCCTAGTTTAGTGTCGTCTGCAAATTTGGAAATGCTGCATCCGACTCCCTGATCCAGGTCATTAATGTAAATTGTGAACAGCTGGGGACCCAGGACAGATCCCTGTGGTACTCCACTTGTTACTGCCTGCCATTCAGAAAATGAGCCGTTTATTCCAACTCTCTGTTTTCTATCTGACAGCCAGTTCTCTATCCACGTCAATACTTTCCCCTTTATCCCATGAGCTTCAATTTTCCATGCTAATCTTTTATGTGGGACCTTGTCGAAGGCCTTTTGGAAGTCCAGGTACACCACATCTACTGGCTCTCCCCCATCTATTTTACCAGTTACTCCCTCAAAAAATTCCAATAGATTAGTCAAGCACGATTTACCCTTTGTAAATCCATGTTGACTCTGTCCTATCCTGTCCCCATTTGCTAAGTGCTCCGCTATTTCATCCTTAATGATGGACTCCAGCATTTTGCCCACAACTGATGTAAGGCTTACAGGTCTGTAATTACCTGCTTTTTCCCTACCCCCCTTTTTGAATAGTGGGGTAACGTTAGCTACCCTCCAATCCATGGGCACTGTTCCCGAGTCTAATGAATTCTGAAAAATCATACTTAGTGCATCCGCTATCTCTAGGGCCACCTCCTTCAGTACCCTAGGATGCATGTTATCAGGCCCTGGGGATTTGTCCGCCTTCAATCCCTTTAGCTTCCTTAACACCATATCCTTAGAGATATTGATTTGCGTCAGTTCCTCCTTTGCCAATGTCCCTATTTTTCCCGATATCCCAGGGAGGTTTTTTGTGTCTTCCTTCGTAAAGACTGACCCAAAGTATGCATTTAGTTGGTCTGCCATTTCCTTATTTCCCGTTATATATTCCCCCGTATCTGACTGCAATGGGCCAACTTTGGTTTTCACCAGTCTTTTCCTCTTGATATACTTATAAAAGCTTTTGGAGTTAGTTTTTATATTTTCCGCCAGCTTGCTTTCGTAAGCTATTTTGCCCCTCTTGATTAAGCCCTTTGTCCTCCTTTGCTCTATCTTAAACTGTTCCCAATCTTCCGCTCTGGCGCTTTTTTTGGCTATTTTATACGCCCTATCTTTGGATTTTATGCTGTCTCTAATTTCCCCTGTTATCCACGGTTGAGTCACCTTTTTAGATTTCCTTTTATGCCAGATTGGTATAAACAATTTTTGCAATTTTGTCATTCTATCTTTAAATGCTTGCCATTGTTTATCTACCTCCAGTCCTCCCAGGAACGTTGTCCAATCAGACCTACTCAGTTCCCGTCTAATGGCATCATAATTCCTCTTGTTTAAATTCAGGCAAGCATTCCGTATGCCTTCTTAACCACCTTATCTACCCGTCCTGCTACCTTCAGGGATCTGTGGACATGCACTCCAAGGTCCCTCTGATCCTCTACACTTCTCAGCATCAAGAGTGAATCCCGAGGGTGTCACCACAAGCTGCAGTCCAGCACCGTCCCTGTCCTGATATTTCTTCTCTCTATACTCACTCACGCACTCTCACACTCACAGGCACACTCTACATGACCCCATGATACTCGATATAGAAGGAAAGCAAGAGAGAAGAGAAAGAGAGAGAGAAAGTAGCAGACAAGGAGAGACAGAGAGAAGAAGCACCCGATAAGAGGGTGCCCATATTCTCTGATTTATCACCTGCAACGTCACACGAGATTGACTAGTAACTTAAAAATATATATCTTGGGGTCTGTGATGCCTGTGAGAAAAGCCGAGCCTGAAGTGTCCTCCCTTTCCTGCTGAGCTCCAGCAGACTAACCCAGCCCAAGGTACTGTTAATAGTCTGAGTGCAATTCCAGGGGTAGCCGGAATATAAATTCAATGACTGCCAGCAATTTACCTTCCCCACATCTCAGTGAATCAAACAATCGAGCACAGTTTCAGATGGTTATATGAGTTGTTGCTGATTTTTCCGTCAGAAAATCAAACCCAATAACTTCCTACCTTGTCGCGGATTCCTTGTCGCATTACTTCCCGCTCAGCCTCCATTTTTGCATATTTTCCCGCACGTTCTTCCTCTTCCTGTCGAAGAGCTTCTAATCTTTCTTCTTCCTTTTTCTCGGCGTCGGGATCCTTCTCTTCATCACCGCCCAACATTTTTCCCATATCTTTGGTGGCCCCTGAAATGAAGATATGAATGTAATGACCAGAGTTAGTCGATTATCCACCAGGGCGATTATCCACCAGGGCGATTATCCACCAGGGCGATTATCCACCAGGGCGATTATCCACCAGTGTCAGATGAAGATTCTCCAGTAAGAAAGTACAGCAAGCTCAGTATCACTACAAACACTACACATGTCCTGTGATCAAGCCCACTTTACACTGGGGTAGATTTACATCTTTCTCTGCTGGGCGTTAAGCATTTCTGGAGCGGTGCACAGAATGGAGAATCTGGCAGCAAGGATTCCACACCCCTCGAGCAACCCGTCTGCCCTTCCTGCTGTTAATCTCAATGGTAGCAAACTCCAGGGGATTCTGTAAACAGATTCATCCCCATCAGATTTTCCATTCTGTGCTCCACCCAGACCATGCATAACGCCCAGAAGATGACAAACTACCCCAATAGTTCAATAGGTCACCTGATCAGAGCTGGCCTTACTGATCCTAATCAGAACTTTCAGCCTGCCCAGTGCGCCAGTCTCCAGCTATTTAAAACCATTAGTCTCTGAACAGGTCCAAAGGGAATTCACATTAAGATATACCGGAATTATTGGCTGAACACAAAATTCAAAATATTCATCTGGACAAAAAGAAAGGCCTTCGCTCCCAATATCCCAATGCACATTGTTTAAAATAGGTATTTTTTTTAACAAGTGGCACAGCAATCCATCATCTTAATTCACCAGCGCACCGTGGCTGCAGTGTGTACCATCTACAAGATGCAGTGCAGCAACTCGCCAAGGCTTCTTCGACAGCACCTCCCAAACCCGCAACCTCTACCACCTAGAAGGACACATGGGAACACCACCATCTCCAAGTTCTCCTCCGAGTCACACATCATCCCGACTTGGAAGTATATCGCCGATCCTTCATCGTCGCTGGGTCAAAGTCCTGGAACTCCCTCCCTAATAGCACTGTGGGAGCACCATCACCACACGGACTGCAGCGGTTCAAGGTGGCGGCTCACCTCCACCTTCTCAGGGGCAACTAAGGATGGGCAATAAATGCTGGCCCTGCCAGCGACGCCCACATCCCAAGAATGAATAAAAGAAAACTAGCAAGAATATCTATATTACCACTTATTCCAGTCCTGCACCCTCATATTTCTCAGAAGTAATGTATATATGACAGCACACAGCCTTTAACAGCTTATTAAGCAGTATAAATACCAGTTCATACGGCAGGAAGGCTGCGCTGCAGTCGGGAATTTCTAAATATGGATAAATGGAGTGAGTCCAGAAAGATTTTCTCTGAAGACAATACCCTGCAGACTCGCATTGATGGGCTGCAGCAGGGCAGCTGTCTTTGCCTTGGAAGGAAACCATGAGGCCCGTTTGATCTGACAGACAGAGACAGAAATTCATGGGTTGCGCCTGGATTTCCCAAGATCGGCGCCCTGCCAACACAACACTTTGCCAGGAGCCGTGGATCAGGGAATCGCTCCGACTGCTTTTTGGGCTCGATGCGTCTTGGAGGATGTGCGAAGGAGATTTTGATTTCATAAAAAGTAGCAGCATAGGGCGTCACACAATGATGCATCCCATGGCTCAGTGTATATGGGCATAGAGACACCTGCAATCTCTGAGACAGTGAGGCCCACAGCTCAGTGTATATGGGCATAGAGACACCTGCAATCTCTGAGACATTGAGGAAGGGAATCAGCGACAACTCCAAAATTACTGTGGTGGCAGCAAAGCTAACATCCGTTACATTAGACAGTGGAGTTCGCCAACGCCTGGTGCCTCCTTATGCTGAATAACAACGGCCCCAACTTAAAGTATATCATTGTTATCTTTCTTGGAAAAGTTTGCCTTCAATCATCATGCTGAACAATGGAGGAGAAATCCACTGGCTTTGAGTCCAATGGAGGGGATGGACAAGGAGCAGTTGGAGGTCTGATCAGTGATTGGGACAAGAGTAGGCCATGCAGCCCCTCGAGCCTGTTCCACAATGATGCCAGTTAGTCTCATTCTGTTAGCACACAATATCCTTGGTTTCTTCTGGGTCAGTTTGGGTGTTCAAGACCCATTGACGCGCTCCAAAGTCAAATTACGGAAAATTTACTTTGTAACGAGTGCACATTCTCCTTTTAAGGAAACATTGAACTTAAATAAGCTCAGAGAATTTAGGATCAAATTGGGAAAAGTCAAAGCTTTGGAACCCTACATGTGTGAAGGGTTCTACTGAAGATGAACTCACCATACTGCTTACCAGCACAGTGCATTGAGGAGATTCCGCCTCTCCATCCAGCACCCTTTATGGAAGAATCCCAGTTCCCGGTGACAGGATTATCCCTTCAGACCCAGCCTGGCCAATCATGACTAGAGCTCCACAACATGGTGGAGCTGTCTGTCTGCGCTGTTAGATTACTACGTTTCCAGCGAATGTTGACTCAGTTCTCCATCGACAGACGCATCATCTTCAAGTCAACTGAATATTAAAGGGACCTACCTTCCCCCATCACTTGAAGACACCCACCACCATATCGCATTGGTTAGCTCACTGTTGAAGGTGGTGAGTGGAGTGCACTCGATTCCCCAATGAGTTCACCAACAACACATCGGCCAGAGGTTTGCCTACCTGGGCGGGTACAGTACGGCCGGTGTCCGTGGCGGGTCGCGACCCCGCTGCTGGCTCCATCCCGCTGCTGAAAATTAACTTATCTTAATGGGGCCCAATAAGCCCCGCCCAGCGCGTTACCCGGCCCAATGAGATGGAGTGGGTCTGGAGACGTCATTCATGACGTGTTTTCAGCCGGGATCCTTAAAGGGACCCTGGCCACATTACATTTGAAGTTTAATCTAGCATAGTGCTGTCAGTGTACTACAGCAGTGGAGTGCTGCAAACACTGCCAATGACTGCACAGAGGCAGAGGGCTGCACCCAGGTTCTCCCATGACTCTCTCCATATGCTTATAGAGGGAGTCAGAGCACGCAGGGAGGTTCTCTTCCCTTCTGATGGGTGGAAGAGACCTCCCCAAGACACCAACGCAGCCTGGTTGCAGATTGCAGAGGAAGTCACAAGCAGGGATGTGTTCAGGAGGACCTGGGTGCAGTGCCACAAATGTTTCAATGATCTCATTAGATCAGGAAACGTCAGTACAAAGCCACACTCACCTTTATCCTGCTGTGCCTCTCATTACATCCCCATCACTCTGCCTTCCCTACACTACTCCTGCACATCCTTACTCACACCAACTTGCCTTGCACCTCCACCCATCCCTCTCTATCTACATTATCACATCCCCATCTCACTCGCCACCACTCACACTCACCCTCATCCTAGTGCAATCAGACCAACTAACAAAACACAAGGGGAGCCACTTGGGTGTTTTCGCCAATGTTCATGTGAAGTTTCTGTTACTGTGCTGTCAAACATAAAAATCTTTATTTTCAACACTTTCTGCTCTTGGACAGATTTGTGTGCATCTTTGGAAGTGGCTTAGTGAGTTGCAGGGAATGGTGAGACATAACGGTACCCCCTGCAATGGTGATGAGTGTGAAATGAATGACTTGGTCACTGCAGGGATGCTTTATGGTGTTGGTGTGGGGTGGTGCCAACCTGGCGCATCATGTGGCAAGTGAAGTAAATGTGGCCATGATGAGGTCATCCCTGGCCTCCCGGGCAGCAATGTGCTCGGGTGTTGATGCCCTGTGTCCTGTGCAGCATCAGGTGATTGCGGAGAAGGTTGGTGTTGTTGGTGCTGCTGGTGTTGGGGCTCATCATGGTGGGATTCTGAGGACCAAAGTGAGAGAGTATAAACGGCATCCATGCTGATGGAATAGATGGCAGGTGAAGTAGAGATGACAGAAGCGATCTGTCAATGGTGAGAGGTTCTTCCAATGAGGTGACACTGGATGGAGACTTTGCTGGAAAGACTTGCAGCCTGCAGAATCTGTGCTGGACATGAACTGAGCAACAGCTTCTTCCTGAGGAAAGTGATCATCTGTCAGGTGGGAGCTTTTACTGTACATTTGATGCTGTCAAGTCATCAGCTGGAGCAATGGTCACTGAACTCCCGCCTCAGGTTGACAGACGTGGTTCCCGAGCTGTGTGAATCCCGTGGCCATGAAGGGAAATTTAAAAAGTGAGTGAAAAAGGCTCTTAAGTGCCCGTAAACTACCTGATAATCATTTCAATTGGGTCACCCACCGTTGCCGGTCTGGTGAGCTCCGTGTTGACATGCGCCTGGGGGAAAGGCGTGTGACTCGCTGTCAAAAATAACAACTTTCCCACCCGAGCCACCACCGATCGCTCCCGCAACATCCTGGAACATTCCAGCCATAATCTGCAATAGAAGCATTGGGGGTATAACGGGCGGGTGTGTAACAGGCGGGTGTGTAACGGGCAGGGGTATAATGGGCGGGTGTGTAACAGGCGGGTGTGTAACGGGCGGGTGTGTAACGGGCGGGTGTGTAACGGGCGGGGTGTGTAACGGGCGGGTGTATAACGGGCGGGGTGTGTAACGGGCGGGTGTGTAACGGGCGGGTGTGTAACGGGCGGGTGTAACGGGTGGGTGGGTTACGGGCGGGTGTAACGGGTGGGTGGGTTACGGGCGGGTGTGTAACGGGCGGGTGTGTAACAGGTGGGTGGGTTACGGGCAGGTGTGTAACAGGCGGGTGTGTAACAGGCGGGGTGTGTATCGGGCGGGTGTGTAACGGGCGGGTGTGTAACGGGCGGGTGGGTAACGGGCGGGTGGGTTACGGGCGGGTGTGTAACGGGTGGGTGGGTTACGGGCGGGTGTGTAACGGGTGGGTGTGTAACGGGCGGGTGTAATGGGTGGGTGGGTTACGGGCAGGTGTGTAACAGGCGGGTGTGTATCGGGCGGGTGGGTAACGGGCGGGTGTGTAACGGGCGGGTGTGTATCGGGCGGGTGGGTAACGGGCGGGTGTGTAACGGGCGGGTGGGTAACGGGCGGGTGTGTAACGGGCGGGTGGGTTACGGGCGGGTGGGTAACGGGCGGGTGTGTAACAGGTGGGTGTGTAACGGGCGGGTGTGTAACGGGCGGGTGTGTAACGGGCGGGTGTGTAACGGGCGGGTGGGTTACGGGCGGGTGGGTAACGGGCGGGTGTGTAACGGGCGGGTGTGTAACGGGCGGGTGGGTTACGGGCGGGTGGGTAACGGGCAGGGGTATAACAGGCGGATGTGTAACGGGCGGGTGTGTAACGCACGGTTGTGTAACGGGCGGGTGTGTAACGGGCCGTTGCGTAATGGGGGGCGTAACGGGCGGGGGTTTAATGGGCGGGGTGCGTAACGGGCGGGTGTATAACGGGCGGGTGTATAACGGGCGGGTGTATAACGGGCGGGCGTGTAACGGGCGGGTGTATAACGGGCGGGCGTGTAACGGGCGGGTGTATAACGGGCGGATGTGTAACGGGCGGGTGTGTGACGGGCGGGTGTATAATGGGCGGGTGTGTAACGGGTGGGTGTGTAACGGGCGGGCGTGTAACGGGCGGGTGTATAACGGGTGGGTGTATAACGGGCGGGTGTATAACGGGCGGATGTATAACGGGTGGGTGTATAACGGGCGGGTGTGTAACAGGCGGGTGTATAACGGGCGGGTGTGTAACGGGCAGATGTATAACGAGCGGGTGTATAACGGCGGATGTACAACGGGCGGGGTGTAACGGGCGGGTGTATAACGGGCGGGTGTGTAACGGGCAGATGTACAACGGGCGGTGTGTAACGGGCGGGTGTGTAATGGGCGGGTGTGTAACGGGCGGGTGTATAACAGGCCGGTGTGTAACGGATAGTGTGTAACGGGCAGGTGTGTAACGGGCGGGTGTGTAACAGGCGGGTGTGTAACGGGCGGGTGTGCAACGGGCGGGTGTATAACGGGCGGGTGTATAACGGGCGGTGTGTAACGGGCGGTGTGTAATGGGCGGGGGTATTACGGGCGGGTGTGTAACAGGCGGGTGTATAACGGGCGGGTGTGTAACGGGCGGGTGTCTAACGGGCGGGTGTCAACGGGCGGGTGTATAACGGGCGGTGGTATAATGGGCGGGGGTATAACGGGCGGGGGTATTATGGGTGGGTGTATTATGGGTGGGTGTGTAACGGGTGGGTGTGTAACGGGTGGGTGTATATTGGGCGGGTGTATATTAGGCGGGTGTGTAACGGGCGGGTGTGTATCGGGCGGGTGTATTATGTGCGGGTGTATAGCGGGCAGGGTGTATATTGGGCGGGTGCATTATGTGCGGGTGTATATTGGGTGGGTGTATATTGGGCGAGTGTGTAACAGGCGGGTGTATTATGGGCGGGTGTATAGCGGGCAGGGTGTATATTGGGCGGGTGCATTATGTGCGGGTGTATATTGGGCGGGTGTGTAACGGGCCGGTGTATTATGGGTGGGTGTATAGCGGGCAGGGTGTATATTGGGCGGGTGTGTAACGGGCGGGTGTATTATGGGCGGGTGTATAGCGGGCAGGGTGTATATTGGACGGGTGTGTAACGGGCAAGCAATTGATATCACGTTGTTTACACTATCAGCAATCATTAGAATGACCCCCAATGACTCTTCCATCTATCTGGAACTGGAGAACAGATCTCTGCTAAAATCATAGGGCCGTATTTTCTGATCGGAGGCGTGGATCGGAGGATTGGATTTCCCGCCTCCGATCTGGAAAAAATCTACGCACTTACCTGAGGGCTCCCGAGGTGCGTATAGTTCCGATGCTGGGCCTCTCGAACTCCAAGTGCGCAGGGCCCACGTATCCCAGGGGCGCAGGCGGTTCACAAGCGTCCTTGGGATAACGTGGGCCATGGGGAGCCAATCCATGAAGGGAATCTCCCTTCATACATTTGACAGATAGACCTGTCAAATATATGAATGGAGATCACCCCAAAAACACTTTAAAACATTAACTAAATTTAAAAAAACATCACATTTTTAAAATTAGTTGAAATTACAATAAATTAAATATTTTAAATAAAAATTTAATTTTTTGAAAAAAGTAATAAAACTTTTTTACGGGGCTAAAAATAAACTTACCCTTTTTGAAAAGTATTTTTAAATGATAAATGAGTGAAAAAAAAATTTTTGAAACTTTTTTCAACTGTTATCCTGGTAAAAGCAGGGCTTACGCAGACTTTTACCTGGCGTAAGATTTCCAAGTGTTTTCAGCGGGCGGAGGGTCTCCAGAAAGCGGAACTATCCGCCCGCAGAGGCCCTTCTCCAGGGCAGCCGAAGGATCTGTCAAGACCACTCTTGACAGATCGGAAATGCCGGTTTTCAGCACATGCGCTGTGCATGCTAAAGGGATCAAGGGATATGGGGAGAAAGCAGGGACAGGGTACTGAATTTGGATGATCAGCCATGATCTCATTAAATGGCGGAGCAGGCTCGAGGGGCCGAATGGCCTACTCCTGCTCCTATCATCTATGTTTCTATGTTTCTATGCCTGAAACCGGCATTTCCGATGTCCCTACGGGTGTGTACACAGCTCGTACCCACCCGTAGGGATCGGAATATCCGACCCATAGAACTGAGGAACTACGAAGGCTGGATGTCACCTCAGATTAGCTCTCTCCGAACTTCAGGGGCTTCCTAACAGGTTCAGCAAGAGCCCCAGTCCTTTCAATCATCGACACTGGTCAAAGCAACCCTTGTGACAATGATTTCGGATCATTTTTGTATAACTGCAGTGAACCTGTTGATATCCATTCTGATCGTCCTCATGACAAGTTACATCACTGATCTACCTTCACACCAGCTCCTGATTGTGTTGAAAAGGTTTCAAGGACCGTGTACAGGTTCTCTGTGTTCAGCTAGTGGACCATTTCCCTTTGAAGCTACCCTAACATACCCTGTGGATGAGGAGATTCTGGATTCCAGCTTCAGTTTGTTTATAACTTCAGCTAAAGTGGCAAAAAGATTTGCTGTTCATCCCGTTTACCATCAGTAGCGACACAGACCCGGCCCCGTGCATTGTGACCAGCGCCATCCTCCCTGTGGGTGAGTGGATTGGCGGGATTACTTGTAGCATTGCGGCCATCAGTAATTGGGTCTTGGCACTCGTCCCTTGGTCAGTGGGGCTAGGAGCTTCTGTCATGATGGAGAAGGTAACCTGCCATTGGTCAAGTGTAAGTTGTTGAGGAACCTCTGCTCTGAATTGTGCCGCAGCAACATTCATTTGACACGTTTATTTCTGCCCCGTGTTCGCCTCAGCACTGGCCCTTATCCCTGGGGTGGGCTCGTTAGACAACCAGGCTGTGGCAGCACCCCAGTGAGGTGATGAGCGGCCTCATTGACTGAATTATCCTCGTACTGTTTGTGAAAGGCTTCAATCTAAACCACCTGCTACATAACTAAAAGTGCCCTGGGATCTTTAGGGGGGGAAATTGGCTCGCACCCCCTTTGGGGTGCTAACTTCGCCAGGACGCTACTTTTAGCGTCCCGAAAAAGTTAGCACCCCCGCGCCCGAAATTCAATGGTAGTGCCCCAAGCAGGAGGCGAGGCGTCACTGGAAGCCACGAGTACTGCAGGCCTCCCTCCTTTGATTAAAGGGGAGAGGCCTAGCGCAGTGTGCACCGGGGCCCTGCTGAGTCACTGGGGAGCGGGGTGCCGGCAAAAGAGCCCGGCACTCAAGAGGAGGCGGCCAGAGGGGGCAGGTGCTGGCAGGCGGCCCAAAGAAAAATGGCCGCCCGGCACCTGCCCTTTAATTATCGCTGTTTCGGCCGCAAGAACGCCCCCTGACCCTGTCGGACATAGCGTCCGGTGGTAGGTCAGGGGGCGCGAGCCAAGTTTGCGACCGGGACACGAGCGGGGCGCTGTGCACGACGATGATGTCATCGCCGGAGGCGCAGCGCCACGGGATGCTACCGGCTATCGCCACCGCTACCTCCCGCTGAAATTCACGGAGGCGTTAGCGGCGCTGTGCCTGGGCACTAGTTGCTTTAACGGGAGGCGCAAAGCAACCAAATTTTCCCCCCTTAATGTCCACTTAAAGAGGCAGGCAGTGTAACATCTTATCTGGAAGATGCAGAACTCCTGCGGAACGGCACTTAACTAACAGCTGAGGTTATGCGTGCAAGTGTTGGACTGAAGATTGAACACACAACCATCTAACCACCTGAGCGTGTTACCAGGTAACCAACCTGATCCAAGGTTAGAACAGCTCACTACAGCTAATAACCAAATATCCTTGACACACTCCCCAGTGATTGGTTGGTTTGTGGAGAGCCATCGACCTGGACTGCAAACATTGGGCGAATGCTCAAGAATCCCGACAAACTCCTTTTCCACTTTAATCAATGACCTTCCCACCATTGTGTACACTTTCACAATACAAAACGCGTAACCGTACATTTATCTACATAAAATTCCATTTGTTCATCTGCTTAATTGGTCTAAATCCCACTGAACGTTCGTCAGTTAACCTCATAGAATAATGTCATCTGCAAAGATAATAATATCACAAGATCACCTTCACATCATTTATAAAAAGTGAACAGATCCTGGCGCTCTCTCCTGTAACCCCATTCCCCCCGATCCTCTTAGATTTCTCCTTTTCAAATACTTATCTCATTCCCTTTTTAAAGGCTGTCCTAGTCTCTGCCTCAATAACCACTTGTGGTGAAGCATCCCATGGTCTAATAGCCCTCAGTACAAAAACCTTCCCCCTTGTTTCTTCCAGTGAGAATCCTCGGTCTCCGTCCCTTTGTTCCCCATTCGCCCACCAGTGGAAAGAATCTTTCACTGTTTACCCACTGCAAACTCCCCAGGTTTTACTCGCCCCTTTACTGCCTGCTCCTCCCTCAGTGCCGCTCCCACTCGGCCCTTTACTGACTGCTCCTCCCTCAGTGCCGCTCCCACTCGGCCCTTTACTGCCTGCTCCTCCCTCAGTGCCGCTCCCACTCGGCCCTTTACTGCCTGCTCCTCCCTCAGTGCCGCTCCCACTCGGCCCTTTACTGCCTGCTCCTCCCTCAGTGCCGCTCCCACTCGCCCTTTACTGACTGCTCCTCCCTCAGTGCCGCTCCCACTCGGCCCTTTACTGACTGCTCTTCCCTCAGTGCCTCTCCCACTCGCCCCTTTACTGACTGCTCCTCCCTCAATGCCGCTCCCACTCGGCCCTTTACTGACTGCTCCTCCCTCAGTGTCTCTCCCACTCGCCCCTTTACTGACTGCTCCTCTCTCAGTGCCGCTCCCACTCGGCCCTTTACTGACTGCTCCTCCCTCAGTGTCTCTCCCACTCGCCCCTTTACTGACTGCTCCTCTCTCTGCACCGCTCCCACTCGGCCCTTTACTGACTGCTCCTCTCTCAGTGCCGCTCCCACTCGGCCCTTTACTGACTGCTCCTCCCTCAGTGTCTCTCCCACTCGCCCCTTTACTGACTGCTCCTCTCTCAGTGCCGCTCCCACTCGGCCCTTTACTGACTGCTCCTCCCTCAGTGCCTCTCCCACTCGCCCCTTTACTGACTGCTCCTCTCTCTGCACCTCTCCCACTCAGCCCTTTACTGCCTGCTCCTCTCTCAGTGCCTCTCCCACTCGGCCCTTTACTGCCTGCTCCTCCCTCAATGCCGCTCCCACTCGGCCCTTTACTGACTGCTCCTCCCTCAGTGCCTCTCCCACTCGGCCCTTTACTGCCTGCTCCTCCCTCAGTGGATCTCCCACTCGCCCCTTTACTGACTGCTCCTCTCTCAGTGCCGCTCCCACTCTGCCCTTTACTGACTGCTCCTCTCTCAGTGCCGCTCCCACTCGCCCCTTTACTGCCTGCTCCTCCCTCAGTGCCTCTCCCACTCGACCCTTTTACTGACTGCTCCTCCCTCAATGCCGCTCCCACTCGGCCCTTTACTGCCTGCTCCTCTCTCTGCACCGCTCCCACTCACCCCTTTACTGCCTGCTCCTCCCTCAGTGCCTCTCCCACTCGGCCCTTTACTGACTGCTCCTCCCTCAGTGCCGCTCCCACTCGGCCCTTTACTGCCTGCTCCTCTCTCAGTGGATCTCCCACTCGCCCCTTTACTGACTGCTCCTCTCTCTGCACCGCTCCCACTCACCCCTTTACTGCCTGCTCCTCTCTCAGTGCCGCTCCCACTCACCCCTTTACTGACTGCTCCTCTCTCTGCACTGCTCCCACTCACATTGTTGCTGCTCCCGGCTCTGCGGGAAATGCTGTCTCCTCCCACTAATTCCACACCCCCTTAATCTTTTTTAGTAATCTCCCATGTCGCACCTTGTCAAAGGCTTTCCGAAAGTCCATGTACACTACATCCACTGTATCTCCATTCACCATGGCTGTTACTTCCTCGAAGGATTCTATGAGGTTTGTCATGTAATATCGTCCATTTTGAAATCCGTGCTGGCTCCTTCTAACTTTTTTTGCTTTATCTCAACATTGTAATTTCATCATGTACTTGAGGGATGGGCTTTGATGGGAGAGTTTGGGTCCTTTAGGGAGAGGCTTCAATGGCACAACTAATGCTCCAGACAGACGGACATCAGCGGGAGAGTTAATGGACTAGAGAGATGGCTTTCAATGGGTGAGTTAGGGTACTGGAGATACGGACTTTACTGGGAGAGTTAATGAACTGAGGGGTGGGTTTTGGGGATTTAATGATCTGAGGGGAGGGTTTTGGGGATTTAATGAACTGAGGGGGGGTTTTGGGGATTTAATGATCTGAGGGGGGGGGGTTTTGAGATTTAATGATCTGAGGGGGGGGGGGTTTGGGGATTTAATGATCTGAGGGAGGGTTTTGGGGATTTAATGATCTGAGGGGGGGTTTTGGGGATTTAATGATCTGAGGGGGGGGTTTTGGAGATTTAATGATCTGAGGGGGGGGGGTTTGGGGATTTAATGATCTGAGGGGGGGTTTTGGAGATTTAATGAACTGAGGGGGGGTTTGGGGATTTAATGATCTGAGGGGGGGGGGGGTTTGGGGATTTAATGATCTGAGGGAGGGGTTTTGGGGATTTAATGATCTGAGGGGGGGGTTTTGGGGATTTAATGAACTGAGGGGGGGTTTTGGGGATTTAATGAACTGAGGGGGGGGTTTTGGGGATTTAATGAACTGAGGGGGGGTTTTGGGGATTTAATGAACTGAGGGGGGGGGGTTTTGGGGATTTAATGAACTGAGGGGGGGTTTTGGGGATTTAATGAACTGAGGGGGGGGTTTTGGGGATTTAATGAACTGAGGGGGGGTTTTGGGGATTTAATGAACTGAGGGAGGGGTTTTGGGGATTTAATGATCTGGGGGGGGGGGTTTGGAGATTTAATGAACTGAGGGGGGGGGTTTTGGGGATTTAATGAACTGAGGGGGGGTTTTGGGGATTTAATGAACTGAGGGAGGGGTTTTGGGGATTTAATGATCTGGGGGGGGGGTTTTGGAGATTTAATGATCTGAGGGAGGGGTTTTGGGGATTTAATGATCTGAGGGGGGGGTTTGGAGATTTAATGAACTGAGGGGGGGTTTTGGGGATTTAATGAACTGACGGGAGGGTTTTGGGGATTTAATGATCTGAGGGGGGGTTTTGGGAGATTTAATGATCTGAGGGGGGGTTTTGGGGATTTAATGATCTGAGGGGGGGGTTTTGGGATTTAATGATCTGAGGGGAGGGTTTTGGAGATTTAATGAACTGAGGGGAGGGTTTTGGGAGATTTAATGATCTGAGGGGAGGGTTTTGGAGATTTAATGAACTGACGGGAGGGTTTTGGAGATTTAATGAACTGAGGGGATGAGCTACAACAGGCCTTTTCCCAGCTCTGGTATTTTAAAATCCAGCGGTCATTATGCTGATCTGGAGAAGGGAAGCTTCGTGTTGCCATTGATTTCATGTTTTAATATCCAATCTGTTTTTGCAGACAGTGGCCAAATTATTGCCTTGTATGGCGAGAGTCTAAACAACAGGTTTGAATCATGTTATTGTGTTTTTAATGCAATTACAAATTCGAAAGCGGCCAAGTTGGGCGGAATCACCTGCTGCAATGGGCTTATTGCATATCACCAGAGCGAGTGCATTCTTCGCTGCCCTTTTACTTTCTCGATGTTTCTTATCAATAAACATATAAGAGCCCGAGACCATGGCTGTGGATCTCACCTACTGGCTTGTACTTAATTACCAGAAGTAGGTGACCTGTTTAACTGTCAGGCTGTGTATAATGATCCTAGCGTGTGCACTCTCCGAAGTGTATTATGAAATGTTTGCTACATGCCCCTTTGTATCAGTGATGATGCAGGAGGTGAGTGTGAGTCAATTATGTGCCTCACAGGGGTCACGGTGAAGAATAATTGGTAATTTAGGGGGAGGGGATACAGCTGGAAGAATTCCAGAAGGTATTTCACAGATTCCCTTGACTGTATGAACGTAATAGTCTATTATCTCTTCCAAGGCAATATCAGAATCCATCGGTGTCCTTCACAGAGAGAAAGGATGTACTTTAAACAGGGTTATCATAGAATCATAGAATCATAGAAAGTTACAGCACGGAAGGAGGCCATTTCAGCCCATCGTGTCCGCGCTGGCCAACAAAGAGCTATCCAGCCTAATCCCACTTCCCAGCTCTTGGTCCGTAGCCCTGCAGGTTAGAGCATCCCAAGTGCACATCCAAGTACTTTTTAAATGTGGTTAGGGTTCCTGCCTCGACCACCCTTTCAGGCAGTGAGTTCCAGACCCCCACAACCCACTGGGTGAAGAAATTTCCCCTCAAATCCCCTCTAAACCTTCCACCAATTACTTTAAAGCTGTGCCCCCTGGTTTTTGACCCCTCTGCTAAGGGAAATAGGTCTTTTCTATCCACTTTATCTATGCCCCTCATAATTTTATACATCTCAATAAGGTCTCCCCTTAGCCTCCTCTGTTCCAAGGGAAACAGACCCAGCCTTTCCTCAGCTAAGATTCTCTACTCCCAGCAACATCCTTGTAAATCTCCTCTGTACCCTCTCTAGTGCAATCACATCTTTCCTGTAATGTGGTGACCAGAACTGCACGCAGTACTCTAGCTGAGGCCTAACTAGTGTTTTATACAGTTGAAGCATAACCCCCCTGCTCTTGTATTCTATGCCACGGCTAATAAAGGCAAGCATTCCGTATGCCTTCTTAACCACCTTGTCTACCTGGCCTGCTACCTTCAGGGATCTGTGGACATGCACTCCAAGGTCCCTTTGTTCCTCTACACTACTCAGTGTCCTACCATTTAATGTGTATTCCCTTTCCTTGTTAGCCCTCCCCAAATGCATTACCTCACACTTCTCCGGATTGAATTCCATTTGCCACTGTTCTGCCCACCTGACCAATTTATTGATATCTTCCTGCAGTCTACAGCTTCCTTCTTCAGTATCAACCACACAGCCGATTTTAGTATCTGCAAACTTCTTAATCATACCCCCTATATTCAAGTCTAGATCATTGATATATACCACAAAAAGCAAGGGACCTAGTACTGAGCCCTGCGGAACCCCACTGGAAACAGCTTTCCAGTCACAAAAACACCAATAAACCATTACCCTCTGCTTCCTGTCTCCGAGCCAGTTTTGAATCCAACTTGACACTTTGCCCTGGATCCCATGGGCTTTTAACTTCGTGACCAGTCTGCCATGTGGAACCTTATCAAAAGCCTTGCTAAAGTCCATATACACTACATCAAACACACTACCCTCATCTACCCTCCTTGTTACCTCCTCAAAAAATTCAATCAAGTTTGTCAGACACGACCTTCCCTTGCCAAATCCATGCTGACTATCCTTGATTAATCCGTGTCTTTCTAAATGAAGATTTATCCTGTCCTTCAGAATTCTTTCCAATAATTTTCCCACCACCGAGGTTAAGCTGACTGGCCTGTAGTTACTCGCTCTATCCTTTTCTCCCTTTTTAAAGAAGGGTACCACATTAGCAGTCCTCCAGTCCTCCGGCACCACACCTGAAGCAAGAGAAGATTGAAAAATGATGGTCAGGCCCTCTGCTATTTCCTCTTTTGCTTTGCTTAACAGCCTGGGATACATTTCATCCAGGCCTGGGGATTTATCCACTTTTAAAGCTGCTAAACCCCTTAATACTTCCTCTCTCAGTTCAGTTTGATTGTTCAAGCACCGTACAGTAATCAATGTGAAAGGCCTAACCGATGTGTTCACTGGCCATGGAGCGGTTGATTTGGGAGAGAATTGACTTTGAAGTTACAGTTAAACAGCGAGCTCAAGCCAGTTAGTTGCTTTGTTCATTACAAGCATCTTTTATCAACAAAAAAATACTTGTAATTCTACAGCGCCTTTCATGATCTCAGGACGTCCCAAAGTGCTTTACAACCAGTGAGGTACTTTTTGAAGTATAGTCACTGTTGTAATGTAGGAAATGCGGCAGCCAATTGGAGCACAGCAAGCTCCCACAAACAGCAGTGTGATAATGACCAGATAATCTTTTTAGATATTGGTTGAGGGATAAACATTGGCCAGGACACTGGGGTGAACTCCCCTGTTCTTCTTCGAAATAGGACCATGGGATCTTTTACATCCACCTGAGAGGACAGACGGGGCCTCGGTTTAAACATCTCATCCGAAAAACAGCACCTCTGACAATGCAGCGCTCCCTCAGTACAGCCCCTCCGACAGTGCGGCGCTCCCTCAGTACAGCCCCTCCGACAGTGCAGCGCTCCCTCAGTACTGACCGTCCAACAGTGCGGCGTTCCCTCAGTACTGACCCTCCAACAGTGCAGCGCTCCCTCAGTACTGACCCTCCGACAGTGCGGTGCTCCCTCAGTACTGCCCCTCCAACAGTGCAGCGCTCCCTCAGTACTGCCCCTCCGACAGTGCGGCGTTCCTTCAGTACTGCCCCTCTGACAGTAAGGCGCTCCCTCAGTACTGCCCCTCCGACAGTGCGGCGCTCCCTCAGTACTGCCCCTCCGACAGTGCGGTTTCCCTCAGTACTGTCCTAGTAAAGGATCCCCTTGGAATGAGTGACCATAACATGGTTGAGTTCCATATTCAATTAGAGGGTGAGAAGGTTGGATCTCAAACAAGCGTGCTAAGCTTGAATAAAGGAGACTATGAAGGTATGCGAGCGGAATTGAGTAGAGTGGATTGGGAAAATAGATTAAAGGGTAAGACGACACATGATCAGTGGTGTACATTCAAGGAGTTATTTTACAACTTCCAAAAAAAATATATTCCACTGAAAAGAAAAGGGTGTAAAAGAAAGGACAGTCATCCGTGGCTAAGTAAAGAAATTAAGGATAGTATTCGACTAAAAACAAGGGCATATAAGGTAGCGAAATCTAGTGGGAGGACAGAGGATTGGGAAAACTTTAAAAGGCAGCAAAAAATAACAAAAAGATTGATTAAGAAAGGGAAGATAGATTATGAAAGTAAATTAGCAAAAAATATAAAAACAGATAGTAAGAGTTTTTATAGTTATATAAAAAGAAAAAGGGTGGCTGAAGTAAATGTTGGTCCCTTAGAGGATGAGACCGGGAAATTAATGGTGGGAAATATGGAGATGGCAAAAACACTGAATGAATATTTTGTATCAGTCTTTACAGTAGAGGACACGAAGAATATCCCAACACTGGACAAACAGGGGGCTATAGGGGGAGAGGAGCTAAACACGATCAAAATCACTAAGGAAGTGGTACTCGGTAAAATAATGGGACTCAAGGCGGATAAATCACCTGGACCTGATGGCTTACATCCTAGAGTCTTGAAGGAAGTGGCGGTAGGGATTGTAGATGCATTGGTAATAATTTTTCAAAACTCCCTGGATTCCGCTAAGGTCCCGGCAGACTGGAAAACTGCTAATGTAACACCCTTATTTAAAAAGGGCAGTAGACAGAAGGCTGGTAACTATAGACCGGTTAGCCTAACATCTGTGGTAGGTAAAATTTTGGAGTCCATTATTAAGGAAACAGTAACAGGACATTTGGATAATCATAATTTAATAGGACAAAGTCAGCATGGTTTTACGAAGGGGAAGTCATGTTTGACAAATTTGCTGGAGTTCTTTGAGGAAGTAACATATAGAGTGGATAAAGGGGAACCAGTGGACGTAGTGTATTTAGACTTCCAAAAGGCATTTGACAAGGTGCCACACAAAAGATTATTGCTTAAGGTAAAAAATCACGGGATTGTGGGTAATATTCTGGCATGGATAGAGGATTGGCTATCTAACAGAAAGCAAAGAGTTGGGATAAATGGTTCATTCTCAGACTGGCAATCAGTAACTAGTGGTGTTCCACAGGGGTCAGTGCTGGGTCCCCAACTCTTTACAATCTATATTAACGATTTGGAGGAAGGGACCAAGTGTAACATATCAAAATTTGCAGATGATACAAAGATGGGAGGGAAAGTAGTGAGTGAGGAGGACATAAAAAACCTGCAAGGGGACATAGACAGGCTAAGTAAGTGGGCAGAGATTTGGCAGATGGAATACAACACTGGAAAGTGTGAGGTGATGCACTTTGGCAGGAAAAATCCTAGAGCAATTTATTATCTTAATGGCAAGAAACTGGAGAGTACTGAAGTGCAAAGGGATCTGGGGGTCCTGGTGCACGAAACTCAAAAGGTTAGTATGCAGGTGCAGCAAATGATTAAGAAGGCAAATGGAATGTTGGCTTTCATTGCTAGGGGGATAGAATATAAAAATAGGGAGGTATTGCTTCAGTTGTACAAGGTATTGGTGAGACCGCACCTGGAATACTGCATACAGTTTTGGTGTCCTTACTTAAGGAAAGACATCCTTGCTCTCGAGGCAGTGCAAAAAAGGTTCACTCGGTTAATCCCGGGGATGAGGGGGTGGTCATATGAGGAGAGGTTGGGTAGATTGGGACTCTACTCATTGGAGTTCAGAAGAATGAGAGGCGATCTTATTGAAACATATAAGATTGTGAAGGGGTTGGATCGGGTGGATGCGGGGAGGATGTTCCCGATGACGGGTGAGACTAGAACTAGGGGACATAGTCTTAGAATAAGGGGCTGCTCTTTCAAAACTGAGATGAGGAGGAACTACTTCACTCAGAGGGTGGTAGGTCCATGGAATATGCTGCCACAAAAAGCTGTAGAAGCTACATCATTAAATAAATTTAAAACAGAAATAGACAGTTTCCTAGAAGTAAAGGGCATTAAGGGTTACGGGGAGCGGGCAGGAATTTGGACATGAGTCTAGGTTCGGATCGGTCATGGCCCTGTGGGTAGTGGAGCGGGCCCAGGGACCGTGTAGCCTGATTCTGCTCCTATTTCGTGTGTGCAATTCTGTTAGATGCAGGAGATGGTTCTGTGATAGTAGATTGGCGGTTAGGATCAGATCAGCCATGATCTTATTGAATGGCGGAGCAGGCTCGAGGGGCCGATTGGCCTACTCCTGCTCCTATTTCTTATGTTCTTATGTTCTTATGCTCCCTCAGTACTGCCCCTCCGACAGTGCGGTGCTCCCTCAGTACTGCCCCTCCGACAGTGCGGTGCTCCCTCAGTACTGCCCCACCGATAGTGCAGCACTCCCTCAGTACTGCCCCTCCGACAGTGCGGCGTTCCCTCAGTACTGCCCCTCTGACAGTGCCGCGCTCCCTCAGTACTGCCCCTCCGACAGTGCGCTGCTCCCTCAGTACTGCACCTCCGACAGTGCGGCGCTCCCTCAGTACTGCCCCTCCGACAGTGCAGCACTCCCTCAACAATGCACTTGGAATGTCTGCCTAGAATTTGTGCTGGAGCCTGAGTATTCTCAGCCCTCTAGGATAAGTGAGTGTCAGACAATACCTGAGTTATATCTGCTGTGAATCTATTTTTCCAGGGACATGATTTGTGGCTGTTTTTTGAATTTGTGAATTTTGGATTGTAATTGTGTTGGTAATATAAGCTATGTGACAGCTGTGTCCTAAATATTTATTAAGATGCTAATTTCTAGACAGGTCAGGCAAATTTTCAGTTTCCAAACTCAGCGGAAATAGTGTTTGATTTCATTTTGTGGCAAAAAATACAGTAAGCCACCAAATCGAGGGGTATATGTCTTTTGTTTTTGGAAAGGAAGGTGCAAATCTCCTCATTTTTTGTGCATTGTAATAACGACAACAGAACTCCCTGGATGACGAAAGAGATAGAGAGTAAGATGAAACAGAAAAAGGGCCTATGACAGATGTCAGGTTGAGAATACAAGTGAGAATCAGGCTGAATATAGAAAGTTCAGAGGGGAAGTGAAAACGGAAATAAGAGGGGCAAAGACAGAGTATGTGAAAAGATTGGCAGCTAACGTAAAATGGAATCCAAAAGTCTTCTATAGGCATATAAATAGTAAACGGGTAGTAAGAGGAGGGGTGGGGCTGATTAGGGAACAAAAAGGAGACCTACGCATGGAGGCAGAGGGTATGGCTGAGGTACTAAATGAGTACTTTGCATCTGTCTTTACCAAGGAAGAGGATGCTGCCAGAGACATAGTGAAAGAGGAGATAGTGGAGATACTGGATGGGATAAAAATTGATAAAGAGGAGGTACTAGAAAGGCTGTCTGAACTGAAAGTTGATAAGTCACCAGAACCGGATGGGATGCATCCTAGGATGCTGAGGGAGGTTAAGGAGGAAATCACAAAGATACTCGCCATAATCTTCCAATCCTCCTTGGATACGGGGGTGGTGCCAGAGGACTGGAGAATTGCAAATGTTACACCCTTGTTCAAAAAAGGGTGTAAGGATAAACCCAGCAACTACAGGCCAGTCAGTTTAACCTCGGTGGTGGGGAAGCTTTAGGAAACAATAATCAGGGACAAATTAACAGTCACTTGGACAAGGGTGGATTAATTAAGGAAAGCCAGCACGGATTTGTTAAAGGCAAATCGTGTTTAACCAACTTGATCGAGTTTTTTGATGAGGTAACGGAGAGGGTTGATGAGGGCAATGCGGTTGACGTGTATATGGACTTCCAAAAGCCATTTGATAAAGTGCCACATAATAAGCTTGCCAGCAAAGTTGAAGCCCATGGAATAAAAGGGACAGTGGCAGCATGGATATGAAATTGGCTAAGTGACAGGAAACAGGGACCAGTGGTGAACTGTTCTTTTTCGGACTGGAGGAAGGTATACAGTGGTGTTCCCCAGGGGTCGGTACTAGGACCACTTCTTTTCTTGATATAGATCAATGACTTAGACTTGGGAGTACAGGGCAGAATTTCAAAATTTGCAGATGACACAAAACTTGGAAGTATAGTGAACAGTGAGGAGGATAGTGATAGACTTCAAGAAGACATAGACAGGCTGGTGAAATGGGCGGACACGTGGCAGATGAAATTTAACGCAGAAAAGTGCAAAGTGATACTTTCTGGTAGGAAGAATGAGGAGAGGAAATATAAACTAAAGGGTACAATCCTAAAGGGGATGCATGAACAGAGAGACCTGGGGGTAAATGTGCACAAATCATTGAAGGTGGTAGGGCAGGTTGAGAAAGCGGTTAAAAAAGCTTACGGGATACTGGGCTTCATAAATAGAGGCATAGAATACAAAAGCAAGGAAGTTATTATGAATGTTTATAAAACACTAGTTCGGCCTCAACTGGAGTATTGTGTCCAATTCTGGGCACCACACTTTAGAAAGGATGTGAAGACCTTAGAGAGGGTGCAGAAAAGATTTACAAGAATGATTTCAGGGATGAGGGACTTCAGTTACGTAGATAGACTAGAGAAGCTGGGGTTGTTCTCCTTAGAGCAGAGAAGGTTGAGAGAAGATTTGATAGAGGCGTTCAAAATCACGAGGGGTCTGGACAGAGTAGATAGAGAGAAACTGTTCCCATTGGTGGAAGGGTCAAGAACCAGAGGGCACAGAATTAAGGTGATTGGCAGAAGAACCAAAAGGTGACATGAGAAAAAACTTTTTTACGCAGCGAGTGATTAGGATCTGGAATGCACTGCCTGAAAGGGTGATGGAGGCAGATTCAATCGTGGCTTTCAAAAGGGAATTGGATAAGTACCTGAAAGAAAAAAATTTGCAGGGCAACAGGGAAAGGGCGGGGGAGTGGGACTAGCTGAAGTGCTCTTGCAGAGAGCCAGCACGGGCTCGACGGGCCGAATGGCCTCCTTCTGTACTGTAACCATTCTATGATTCTATGATTCTATGAAATTAAAATGGCCCCTCCCCTCCACTGTGCTCGTGAAACACATTTCAATTAGGATTAGTGCCAGGAACCTGGCCAATCACCGAATACCCGGAACAATGTGTGAACACAGGAACATAAGAACATAAGAAATAGGAGCAGGAGTAGGCAATTTGGCCCCTTGAGCCTGCTCCGCCATTCAATAAGATCATGGCTGATCTTCTATCTCAACTCCACTTTCCTGCACTATCCCCATATCCCTTGATTCCCTTAATATTTAAAAATCTATCGATCTCTGACTTGAATATACTCAACGACTGAGCCTCCACAGCCCTCTGGGGTAGAGAATTCCAAAGATTCACCACCCTCTGAGTGAAGAAATTTCTCCTCATCTCAGTCCTAAATGGCCGACCTCTTATTCTGAGACTGTGACCCCTGGTTCTAGACTCCCCAGCCAGGGGAAACATCCTCCCAACATCTACCGTCAAACCCTGTACGAATTTTGTATGTTTCAATGAGATCACCTCTCATTCTTCTGAACTCTAGAGTCTGTTCTATATCTAAACTCTGTGTTTATCACAGTATCAATAATGACAAATTCTCGCAATCCAGGTGTCCCAGGGACCCGTTCCCAACCCATTCTCGTTCCTCATTCATGTCCTGAGGGGGATGAGTGGGGAGTGGGGATGTGGGGGGATTAGGGGTGGGGGAGTGGGGATGTGGGGGGAGCGGCAGAG